>WNLO01000099.1:0-114421 GCA_021398005.1 Sporothrix luriei | reverse complement strand
CCAGCCGCCGCGCCCCCGCCGGCGCGGCGTCAGCGTCTCGCCGCGCTCCTTGGCCAGCGCCGCCGCCTGCGCCGCCGCAATCTCGCTCTCGCTCATCGGCACCTCGACCATGCCGTCCCAGTCCGGCGGCCGGTTCTTGGGCGGCCGTCCGAGGCGTTTGCGGCGGATCATCATGACGGGCGCGGGGGATGCCGCGGGCGACTTTGTGGCCGCCGACGCGACGCCCGATGCCGGGGCCGATGTCTCGTCGGCCGTGTCGTTGTTGGCGTGTTCGCGGCCGTCGCGGGTGCTGCTGTCGCCGTTCGGTGCGTCGTTGTCGTGTGCGTCTTCTGCGTCGTCGTTTTGTGTGCGGTCGGCAGCCTCGTCAGCCGCCTCGTCAGCCGCCTCGTCTGCTGCCTCGTCGGCGGCCGCATCCGCCATGACTTCGTCTTCGGCCGGGTCCGCGGTCTTGGGCGTCCGCTCTGCGTGCTGTCAGTAGATGGTCTTGCAGCGGCGTCCTGTTTTCTGTGCTTCACCTCTTCAATCTTCCCCTTCACCTACCAAGAGCTGCTGCTGCGCGTCTAGCGGCAGCGCGCCCAGAGCGCCTCCCGTATTCCACCATCGCGGGTGGCAGGTTGTGTCCGTCAGAAGGCGGGATGTAGGGTGACCGTTTCTTTGGTTTGTTTCGTTGTCTGGCGTCGTCGTGATGCGCTGCTGATGGATCCTTGCGGCGATTGGGTCTGCTCTAGAATGGCTTTTGCAGACGCGGCGCGCCGTGGCAAGGGAAGTGGGCCAGATTGACGATGACTAAGACTGTGCGCAGACTGTGCGAAGACCACAGACACCGTATTTAATACTGTACACATTCTCGAGCGCATCTACTTGAGATTCCATTTAGTTCAGTTCGCCTCAAATCAATTCATTCAATTCAAGCCAATTCATTCATGCTATTCGTAGTATATTCCCGACGGTAGTATCGCAGGACTTCCTGAAACCCTCCATGGACACTCTACGTAGCTAGTGATGGTCGAAACAGCCCATGCAGCCATGCAGCCTCCTGTTTGTGGTCTTGTCCTCTTTTTCTCCTTCTGTCCTTAATCGTGAGAATATTGTACCTCACTCCTTTCAGACGATTGTTCATCCAATCGGGATTCCCCTGTCTGTTTCATCATCTGCCGGTCGATGGTCGATCGTGGAGACACGACGGCTGGCGGCCGCCCCATGTATCAGAATTCCGTGGTTTGTCGTCCCAGAAGCCCGTGTGTCGGGTCGATGAGGAAAGGGAGGGCGAAAGAGGTGCAGGCGTGGTGAGGTGGGCAGGAGTGGTAACGTGAACATGGCAATGTTGTTTGAGTCTCGTAGTGCAGTAGTCGAGCAGCCTTTTGTCAGCATCATCAACATCATCACCAACCATCACCATCACCAACAACCATTACTATAATCACATAATCACACCACCCCATCATGTCTTCCGTTCTCGCACCTCTCGAGGCATCCTCGGCGTCCTCGGCTGCCTCCCGGACAACGTCTCCGTCCCGACGGTCGCCCGTCGCGTCCGTCTCGTCGGTGGCCGCTGCGGCCGTCGGCGCCGCCGCAGCGACGCTTCGCCGCCTGGGGCTGCTGTCCGACGCGTCGCTGGCGGTGGCGGAGAAGGGCAAGGCGGTGGCGCGTCCGCGTGGGAGTCAACCTGCGAGCGACAGCGACAGCGACGCCGACGCGTCCATCGGCATGCACGCGCACAACCGCCACGGCGACCACCACCCCGAGCTGGACTGGGCGTACGAGCTGCCGCTGTCGCTGCCGGTGGGGGCCTACTGTAGGTGCAGCCTGTTGTGCAGCCTGTTGTGCAGCCTGTTGTGCTGCTGTGCTGCTGTGCTGCTGTGCTGCTGTGCTCCTGCTAACGGCATAGACTGGTATTTTTAGGATGCCGCGGCGGCGCTGTCGAAATCGAATGTATTGTACCAAGAGCTTGTCTTTTCTATATGCAGACTACGGGTACGGATGGCGTGGTGCAATGCGATGAGGTGTGGGTGTATGGACGTGTGGAGGTGGTAACGGTGGAAAGTGTGGAGACATGAACAAAGGCAAACATCCGCCATGGTATTCGCTGGAGAGAGAGAGAGAGAGACAGAACCGAGACAATGACACAACTCATTACTGCGACAGCGCCAGACACGCGTCCACGGCAAGGCCGACCCTAGATTGTTAGTGATACAAGACAACAGAATGACACAGTTGGGGGTATGTTGTATGTTGGACGCACCGCCCCTCCTTCTGGTAGACGACGTCGCTGATGATGTCGCGGTCCAGGTCGGGAAACATGCCGGCCAGCGTCTCGACAATGTTGGCGTGCTCGACGCGGTGCAGGCGCTGGGCCTCGGCCGTCTCGGCGCTGGCCTGGCGCGCCGCGGCCTCTTCGGCGGAGAGGACCTGCCTGCGTGTGGTGGCGGCCGCCGTCGAGGGATCACCGCCCGGGCTGCGGCCGCGTGGGTCGGCCGGGTCGGTGGGCGACGCCGGCGACACCGGCGACGCCGGGTCCTCGGCAAACAGGCGGCCAATCGTGCTCAGCGGGCGCTGGATGGTGCGCAGCAGACCGGTGATGGCGTCCCGGTCGGTGTCGTCGGCGTCGGTATCTCCTGCATCGCCTGCATCGTCTCCCGCCTCGGTGTTCGACTGTCCAGATCGAGACGCTGGTCGTGGCCGTGCCGTTCGTGGCGGTGTGCGTGCCGACGGCCCGGCTCCGGACACGCCCACGCCCGACGCGTCGCCCGGTTTCAACCGTTCGCCTGCCGTCTTGTGCCCCGACCTCTTTTCATCCCCTCCCTCCCCCCCGCCCCCCACGTCCCCCTCCCCCTCCCCCTCGCCCTCCGGCGGAATGGGCAGCGGCGGCGACGCCGCGCGGTGCTTCTCGGCAATGGCGGAGACGGCGGTCTCGACGTTGGCCTCGAACTCGGCGTCGGAGATGGTCAGCGTGGTGCGGTCCATGTTCTCGATGAACTGGACGGCGCCCATGAGCGACGACAGGTAGTAGCCGGCCTCGCCGGCCAGCTTGTCCTGGTTGCGGAAGCGCAGAATGTACTGCAGGTTGGACACGAGGTGGTCCGGGTTGGCCTGCAGCACGACGTAGATGAGCAGCGGCATGAAGGCGTCGGCGGACTCGTCGGCCCGGTTGTGCCGCAGCAGCCCGAAGAGCACCTTGCAGCAGTTGAGCACGCAGATGATCTTGTCGCGCGGCGCGCGGTACGTCTTGATCTTGAGCAGTTCTTGCTGGGCCAGGCGCAGGAACCGGCGGCCGCTCTCTCGGCTCTCTTTGCCCTGGTCCCCGGCGGCCGGCGGAATGTCCAGGTGGCGCTCGCGCACCCAGCCGTAGATGGTAATCTTCTGCGACAGCACCTCGTCGCGCTCGACGTCTTCCTGGTGCTGCCCGCGCCGCCCCGGCCCCATCGGCCGCTCGCCGCCGCGCCGCTTGGGCCGCGCGCCGGGGATGGGCTGCGGCGGCGGGATGGCCGGCGAAAAGGTCTGCGCGTACAGGCGGTTCATGACCAGCTTCTCCATGCCCTCGCGCGCGTTGTCGAACTCGGCGTCCGACACGTCGCGCCAGACCTCGCAGACGGCCATCTTGTCGGCGATAAAGGCCAAGAAGTCGCTGATGATCTTGACCTGCTCGTGCACCATCCACTGCTTCTTGGCGAACTCGGCCAGGAACGACTTGAGGTAGCGCGCCACCGGGTCGGCCTTTTTGTGCCGCAGCTGCTCGAGGAAGCGGTGGAAGTCGAACGGCAGGGCCGGCTCGGGCTCGGGCGCCGGCGGCGGTGGCCGGTGCAGCGAGACGGCGGGGGACAGGGGGCCGTTGTCGTCGGTGGCGATGGCGGTGGCGGTTGTCGCCGTCGTGGGCCGCCCCTCGACACCCTCCACGTCTCCGTCCTTGGGCGGCACCGGCGGCCCGCGGTCCTCGCCCTTGCCCTTGTCGACGCTGCTGCTGCTGCCACGCGTTGTCGGTCTGGTGCCGTGCTCGTCTCCCTCCTCCGCAGGCCCCGCGTCGCCGCCGCCCGGCATGGCCCGCACACTCTCCTTGATGTGCTGCGCCAGCCCCGGCGCTAGCGGCTCTAGACTCGACTTGCGCGGCGGATGGCCGCTGCCACCGCTGCTGCTGCCACCACCTGCTGCCGTCACCGCCAGCATGGGCGCCGCAATTTCCAGCCGCGGGCTCATGACCTCGTCCTCGCCCGGCCCCCCGCCGTCGCCGCTGAACTGCTCCATGATGGACTGGATCTCGGACCGCCGCGTCGACGCGGTGCCCCCGGACGACCCCGCGGGGCCGCCGTCGTCGTCGCTGAGGTACCGGCGGTCCTCGCCGTCGGTGTCGGCCGCGTCGGACCGCGTGGGCGAGCGCTGTGGCGAGCGCTGGGACGCGGCGTGGGACGTCGACCGCGACGGCGGGTGGGAGGTCATGGGCGTGGCCGGCGTGGGGTCGATGTAGGTCGCGGAGGCCGACGAGGACGCCAGCGACAGGGCGGCGAGGGGGGACCGCGGCGGCTTGAGCGTGGCCACGGAGGCGGCAATGTGGTCGCGGTCGTGGTCGTGGTCGTGGTCGTTGCTGTTGTCGTTGTCGTTGTCGTTATCGTTGTCCTCATCAATGTGGTCATCCTCCAGTCCTTCGGGATCGTCAAAGGGGTCAAACGGCTTTGGTGCTGGATCGGTGTCTGCGGGCTCTGTCGTCTCTGCCTCTGTCGCTGCTGACGCAGCTCTCCATGCTTCTCCAGCGTCAACGCCCTCACCCTCAGCCTCTCCCTCACCCCTTCCCTTCTCCGTCTCCTTCGCCATGCTCTCTACGCGGCGCAGGCCGCTCGCATCTTCTTCGGCGAGGACCGTCGGTGGTGACTCGGAGCGCTGGCTCTCGTGCGTTGACATGCAGGAGGCTCCGCGTGTGTCTTGTGTGTCGCGGGCAAAGGCGTGGTGGGATAGAGATGCTGGTGTTGTGATGCTCGTGTTGTGGTGGGAATGGACAATGGAGGCTGACGACAGGGAAGGCTACGAGATGCAATCTCAAAAAGGAGGGGCTACCGACCGTTGCGTGGCCTGCTGTTGGTGCACTGTAGCACTGTAGCACTGTAGCACTGTTGCACTGTTGGTGCACTGTTGGCCAACTGGGCTGCCTGGTGGGCACTGGGCACTGGGCACTGGAGCTCATGCTTTAGGCCTGTAATTAGGGGCTGTTCGGAGAGCGGGGTCGAACCGCCTATCGTTAGGGGGCTTGGGGGCTTGGGGGCCTGGTTAGCGGCGGGTGCTAATTCGTGATAGTCTTTCGTACTTGACGAATAGCCTCATGCGGTGCCTATGGCTGTTCCACTTCACCATGAGTACCGTTTGGGGACTGTCTGCATTGGTTCTCATGATCTGTGTACTTTGTAATTATCTTGACAAATGACACTGTAGGCCAGCAGCAAGACGCCAGTGTACAATGCATGCCTTGCTCAAGAAGGACGCCGATCTCCGTGTCTCATTATATTATTATTATTATCCGCCTTTCTCAGCCACTCCTGACTATTGGCGACTAGCTAGACAGAACCCTCTGGGGAAAAAACTGCCACAGAACTAAGTGTGTAATCTTTCTAGTTACAGTTTCGTGCAGTGGTCTCGAACGGCCACCAAGGTAGTATAAATAAAACAAAATAAACAAAGTAAACAAAATAAACAAAATAAACAAATAAACAAAAACAAAATGAAACAAATAACGTAAAGAGTAAAGGAGAGTCGGTGTATCATCGGGGTGCCGTTCTAGGCCGGAGTCGGCGACCGTTCGAGCTCCCTTGCTAGGCTATACTCCGGGAGCCTGCCGCTCCGGATAAGCCAGCGGAGGAGTGGTCAGGCCGTGAGGCTGCTCCGTAGCCGGTGGTCTAGGTCTTCGGGTGTTTGTGGCCAGTCCGGTGGCCGTGGTGGTGTTATTGCACAAGTTAAGAGGACGTGGGTTACGGTCTCCTCCCCGGCGCCGCACAGGCACGTGGGTGAGTCCGTAGCCTGCCGGCGGTAAAGGTAAGCTCGTAGGCCGATGTGGCCGGTGCGGATCTGTGTAAGGAGGCTGCTTTCGGCCTTTGTGAGGTGTCGGTGGCGGCGTCGTACAGCCTGTGACGTCCAGCATGGTGTCCGTGCCGCGAGGGATCCCGCAGAGTGGCCTTTGCCGGCATCCTGCTGCCACAGGGCCTTCCAACGGTCGGTGACCCTAGTCCAGTCCGTCTCTTCGGGGGCAGGCGGCGGGGGCGGGGCGGGGATAGGCGCGTAATAGTTAGTAAAAGGTCGGGGCCGGTGGACTACGCCCCGGATGGCCTGGGCTTTTGCCTGGTAGTCTGACCGGGAGAGGAAGACGGCGCGGCGGCCGTGTCTCATTATAATTTCCTAGTTTGTCATTCTTTCAGCAGAGGCTCGTTCTTTTATTTTCTCGTCTTCTTATCTTTTCCTGTCGTCGTCGTCTGGTTTTTGAATTTGATATGCCATCTGCTGTACGGACTTATGACAGAGTCGCCTATACTATGGCCGACTATGGCCGACTCTACCAACTCTACCAACTCTACCGACTCTACCGACTCTCCTTACCTCCGAGATGACGGCTTTGGACCGGAATCCGACACAGCCAATTCCGCCTCGGCACCCGCTGCCTCCGATCGGCCGTTGCGTCTTCCGGGACGGAGTTGTTGACCCAGGAGTCTACTACATGCCAGTTCCAATGTCTCGAATGCCGATGCTGCTCTCACTTTCACGGGACGAGAAGACGGCAGCGGATGCGTCGTTTGTGGTAGGTCTTGTCGGTCTCGTCTCGTCTCTGTCTATAAAGTCTTTGGTCCCCGTCTCCCATCCAGACGGTCGACTCGTGTCACGCCTTGTCTCACATCACCCAAACACCATACAACGTACACCACGAACAACGACACACCGCACGTCACTCTCCACAATCTGCTGCCCCGGCCCACCATGAAGGCCGCCGTGTGCCCTGCCGCCGGCGCCCCCCTCGTCGTCCAGGACATTGCCGACCTCCCGTCGCCGCCGGCCGCGGGCACCGTCATCGTCCGGACCGCCGCCGTCGCCGTCAACCCGTTTGACGCGGCCATGCAGACGTACGGCGCCGCCTCTTTCCCGTTCCTGTCGTTCCCGGCCGTCTTGGGCGAGGACGTGGCCGGCGTCGTCGAGGCGGTCGGCGACGGCGACGGCGCGCCCTTTGCCGTGGGCGACCGCGTGGCCGGCCTGAGCCGGCGCCAGGGCTTCCAGGCGCGGGTGGTGCTGGAGGCGCACATGGCGTACCGCGTGCCCGCGGCGGTGTCGATGGCGGCGGCGGCGGCGCTGCCCATGGGCGTCGTGGTGGCCCTGTTTGGGCTGTTCCACCCGAGGTACTTGCACTTGCGGATGCCGTCGGCGGCGCCGGCCACGGCCACCACCACCACCACCACCCCCCCGGTCCTCCTCGTCTGGGGCGCCTCCACCAGCGTCGGCAGCCAGGCCGTCCAGCTGGCCGCCCGCGCCGGCTACGACGTCGTCACGACCGCCTCGCCGGCCCGGTTCGCCGCCGCCCGCGCGCTCGGCGCCGCCCACGTCTTCGACTACCGCGCGCCGACCGTCGTCGCCGACATCCAGGCCGTCACCGCCGGCCGCACCGTGGTCGGCGCGTTCTGCAACGGCGGCGGCACCCAGCGCGCCGCCTTTTCCGGCATCATCGCGGCCTGCGCCGACGTCGTGCGCGGCCAGGCCCGGCCGTTCCTGGCCCTGACCATGGTCGTGCCGCCCGCGGGGCTGCCGGCGGGGGTCGAGGGCCGGTTCATCGAGGGCGTGCACGAGGACCCGGCGTTTACGCGGCCGTTCCTGGGCCCGGACGGCTTCCTGCCGACAGCACTCGAGGCGGGCACGTACCGGGTGGCGCCGGAGCCGCGGATTGTGGGCCACGGGCTGGAGGCGCTGCAGGACGGCCTGGATGTGGTCAAGGCGGGCGTGTCGGCCGCCAAGGTGGTGGTGACGTTGGGGGCGGGGGTTTCTTCATAAGTGGATTCTCGTTCTCGCTGTCATCTAAGCTGCTAGTTACGACGTACTCCATACTCGAATCGCCCCTGTCGTTGTAAACTTCGTAGTTGCTGCCACAATAACACGAATCGTCTGTAGCAAGATGCAAGATACACAGACTCGCGGCTCTAGCTGGTTCATGGTTGCAGACACAGACAATCACGTAGCTGCTGACGCAGCTACGTGAGAATGCTCGTCTCATCACGCCGGCCCCGGCGACTGCCGCCGCTCCACGCCCTCCAGCGCCCCCGCCTCCATCAGCCGGCTGTTCACCCCAATCGTCTCGTGGTCGGCGTTGTCCGCCCCCGCAATGCACGTCCAGTGCGTCATGCACCCGCAGTGCGCGCACCGCACAAACGCCAGGCTCGACCGCGCGCCCCCGTCGTCCGCGCGCACATACGCCGCCAGCCCCGGCAGCGGCGGCTCGGCCGACTGGGCGGCCGGCGCGGCCGCCGACACGGACGGCTGGCCCGCGACGTGGATGGTGACGTCGGCGGTCTTGTAGTAGGCCCAGAGGGCGCCGTACTTGCAGCAGACGGAGCAGGCGCACTCGTTGCGGTAGGCGGGCGGGCCGGGGGCGACGATGCGGACGCGGCCGCAGTGGCAGGTGGCGGCGAGGGTCATGGGGAGGGTGGTGTGGAGTGGTGTGTGGTGTCAATGAGGTGGTCGTTGATTGTGTTGATTGTGTTATTGTGCTGATTGTGTTGATTGTTTTTATGCAGTCTTTTGTTGCCTTTTGTTGTTGCCTTTTTTGTCTTTTTGTCCTGTTTCCCTGAAGAAGGCACGACTGACGCCAAGTTGATCCTCCGCGGGACTCCGCTTTAGGAAGGAAGGCAGCGTCACGCTTTGGCGTGAATCCTCCCGTACAATTCACCCTCAACAATTCACATGGAGGTTTTGTTTGAAGCGTTGGATATACACAAGATATGCCGTTCCTGGCTTAGTCTGCGTCCCTCATGTCCCTTTCCAGAATGCTGTCGACGTTGACGCCCGCCAGCGCCATATGTCCACATGTGCCACGCTGTTGCTCCTTCCTCCGGAGACGCAGGACGGTCCACGGTGTTAAGCGGCACTGACTCGCCGGAGTCGACGCCTGAAGCCCGCTAAATACACTAAACGAGCATCCACAGACAATCGTGGGGAGTGGTCATATGTCCAGATAAGGAGGACAGAAAAGCTCAGTCAATTCGAGACACACTCGCTCCAGTCGGTAACTGTGTCGGAGAGATCTGTCCATGACGAGAATGAGGTGAGAGAAAAGGTGGAGAATGAGTGTGGTCTTTTTGTTCTTGGTGGCTGTTGTATTCCTTTTTGCTCTTTTTATTTTTAATTGTTTTTATTTTCGTCTTCTTTTTATTTCTCGGCTTTCTGTTCTGTCCACAATCTGGGGAAGCCAAGACACTAAAACATAATGGACATGAATGATGTCAGATGGAGCATCTCGGCCGCGCGCTGCCTGTCCCGGCGCGTCCCATCTTCCTCTGCTTATCGCTTGTTGACTACTCCTGTGACCATCAGTCCACTTTGCAGTGCGACGTCCAACATACTTATATGTTTTATCTTACTAAGTTGCCACTCTGAGACGCAATTTTCTTTCATTTCCTCTTTTGCAGTATACTTCGCCTTGCATTTCTCCCAACCTCGACTCTACCTGGCAAACAGCCACCGCCCCATAATATACCAGTCGTTGCTTGGCTTTACTTGGAGTGTACCCCCCGAAACGTAGGAGCACAGTACAACGTACACAGGCACGTGCAGAGAGGCAATGGAGTTGATTATATGGTCTACATAGGCAGGCACGACCGCGGCCTCCACTGCCGGCCTGTTCCTTCCTCACCGGGCACGTTCATGGTCACTTGCTTCTGTCGTCCCCTCTCGCCCTCTGTCGTTCTCTCTCGCCCCTTTCTCGTCCCTTGGCCCCTTTCCCTTCTCCCTTCTCGCCTCCCTTCTGGCCTTCTCGACACACCCCGTCCAGGGCCCCCTGCAGCCCCCGTATCTCGGCCTTGGTCCGCGCAATCGACCGCTGCAGATCGGCCGCGTGGAAGAGGAAACGGCCTCGCTCGTGGCTGTGGCGGTCCCCGACGACAACCGGCGGCCGGTACATGGCTCGGTAGACGACGCCGTCTGTCCGGCGGAGCTGCACCAGCAGGTCGTCGAGTGCGCGGCGGACGTCGATGTGGACGTCGGCGGGGGCTGCGTGCCTGTCGGGGCCGGCGGGTGTCTTTTGGGGCGAGATGGGCGGCGTGGGCAGGTCGGCGGGGCGGGCCGCGGGCGGCCGACGGGGCTTGTCGGGCGTGTCTTTGCTGGCCTCCCTCGTCTGGTAGGGCGGGTAGATGGGCACCGCCTCCCAGGCAAAGGGGCGGGGCGGCGGAGGGTGCTGGCGCGGGATCGCGTCGTCGCCCGGTAGTTGTGATGGCAGAGTCGTGTGTCTGCCGCCGCGGCCTTGACCGCCTCCAAGGAGATCGGCGGGGAAGGGGCGAGGTGTCGCACCCAACGACTCGTGCCGTCGCTGGTACGCCCTCCGCTCGCGGGCCCAGTCGCGCGGGGGCGGTGGCGGTGGCTGCTGCTGCTGCTGCTGCTGCTGCTGCTGTTCTTCCCTCCGTTCTCTTTCTCCCCCATCTCTCCGCTCTCTTGCCTCTTGACCTGTCAAAGTCGAATCGCCCGTCGGATCGCCCCTCGGAAGAGGCTCCCGTGGAACTCGTCGCAGCCGTGGCCGGTCAACGTGTGGGGCGGCATCCGAATACTGGTGATGATGCGTCGTCTGGTGCGGCAGCGCCGCCTCGAATCGACGACGACGCTCACCCCGTCTCAGCCGCTCGCGCTCCAGCTGCTCCAGACGCTCTCGCTCGAGACGCCGTTCATACCGCGCGCGGCGCTCATAACGGCGGTCTTCAAAGTCGGGGTGCAGAGGGGAAGAATAGGGAGGTCGTTGCTGCCGTGGGGGATAGTACTGGTTCGAACTCAAACCTCGCTCGAGATTGCTCTCACGCAGCCCCCTCTCAGAAAGTCCTCTGTCCGTCGACACGGGCCCTGGTGGTGGCCGCACCCCCGGCAGGCTGAATCGCGGCATTCGCATGGTCGCCTTCGACGTGGCCGTGGCAGCCGTGGCCCGCTTCTTTTGGCGGCTCTTGAGGTACCGCCGGATGCCAAACTGGACGACCTGGCCGAGCACGAGTTTGGCGAGGTCGTTGTCGCCGGGGCTGCGGTCCGTCGGCGGTCTGTCGTCTCGGCTGCTTTCTTGCGCCGTGTCGCTGCCGGCGTCAAATTTGTGAAGGGCCAGGGCCAGTACTTTGCGGATGATGTGCTCGATGTTGTCGTTGTTGTTGCTGTTGTTGTTGCCGTTGTTCTCGTCCGTCGTGTCGCGGTGACGGTCCCGCAGCGAGCCGGGCATTTCGCAGCAACGTCTTGATGCGAGTGAACTATGGGCACGTTTACTCCGATGGCGAGACTCCTGTGATAGAGGCCATATACAATATATTCAAACTGGATGCTGCCAGAAACAAAAGCGAGCAGGAGAGATCAATCAGACGATCGTGCACACCGGAGAAGGACTCTACTTAAATAAAAAAAAAATGATACAACTCTACACACTCAAATCATAAAACAACTCTACTCTTTCTATGTCACCTTTTCCTTCCACCGTCGGGGGCCTCCACAGCCTTGCGCATGTGATGGTCGTCACCCCCAAGGCTGCGATGCCCATGTGCTGGATGCGCGAGACAGTGTCAGAGTGTGTACATGGGCGAAGGGGGTGGACCACGTGAACAGCAGCCTGGTGTGACACTTTTTCACACGACAAGCTCTGGGTGGATGTCTGAGTGGATGTCCCGTGGGCGGCTGCAAGGCACACCAGGCACGACGGAGGGCCAGACTGAGACATGCATCTGTCCCGTGTCGGCTGCTCGTGGCTTGCCGACTTGAAGAGGAGAAAGGAGAGAGGAGAGACAGATCAATAGTTATTTCAGCAGAGTGACTTAGTGTGGCCTGCGGAGGACAAGTAGAGAAAGACGTCGTAATTAAGCGTACAATGGGAATACGAGACAAATGGAATACGAAAATAAAACGAAGAACAAATGAGGCTTCCATGTCCACATGAGGAACCCGAATAAGAATAAGAAGAGGTTAAGTCGTAAGAGGGTAGCCAACAGGCTGCTTAATTACTGCTTCTGGTATTCTAGACTTACACGGATGTTCAGTAATTACTGTAGAGCCCTGGCTTGGAGTGCCGTGCCTGGCATCTTGTAGCGCTCAAACGCCCTGCGGCCAGTGCTCTTCAGTGAGTCCACTAAGAATCTCGTCTCAGTCGGTCACAACCTTTGACACAGTCTCTTGCTGTGTTACTCCGGACATCGTATTCATTTCCCTCACTTTGGTTGTCAACCGCTTTCTTCGTACACTCCGGAGGCAGCCGGCAAATTAAAATACGTGGGACAGGGATAGGGATTGCCGTGAACCGTTTGTTGAAGACAGAAGAGGAATGGAGACAAATACAACACATTAATTACAGTGCACTCTGCAATACAACATACGCTACAGCCCCGCTGTCAATTCGAATACAGCGGGTGCCAGGAGGGGACGCTGATCGGCGTCACTCTAACGTTCAGCGCTCCACGGGTCCCTCCACGTCCGTGTTCAGGGCCTGGCACGTAATAGTGGGGCCTGTGGGACTGTGGGAGCCGCCAATGTCAGTGCCCCTGAGCCGTCCAGGGCTGGACAAAGAGCAGTGAAGAACCAAGAACCAGGAACCATACGAGAAAAAAAAAGAGTCAACGCAGCCAAAGACACGACATTCCCACCGGATGCTTCGGCGTCTCTGCCGCGACAGTGACTTCACGTATTTGACCCTTCTGTGATCCTGTTCTTGGTTGCTGCCCGTCGCTCCTTCCTCGCCTGTTGTTTCCGCTGCTGCCCTTCCTGCCGTTGCTCCTAGCTTGACCTGTGCCTTGCGCTTTCCCGTTTTGTCACTTTTCATACTTCCCCTTTGCGCAGGTGCATCGGCGACATCGACATCGACATCGACTCCTCGACCGTCCTCGATCTTGACCTCAATCGTCCCCTCCATCCTCACCTCATCCTCGGCCACAACAACCACGACTGCGGCCCCTCACACCGCCCGTCGCGCACGCATAAAGTGGACCGCCAAGCCGGAGCTCGACCAACTGCCGGCCTCGTCTCGAGCGCGAACTCGAGCTACAGCCTCGTCCTCTTCCTCTTCCTCTTCTTTGCCAATATTGACTCTCCGACCTCCCACCTCCCACATCCCGACCTCCCCGACACCCCCCAACTCATCGACTCATCCCCGACAATGCCATGGTCGACCTCGTGACGCAGGCCCTTGCCACCGTCTGCGGCGTCTGGACCGCCGTCGTCTTTGTCGTCCAAGGCATTGGCATTTTTCAGCTGTAAGCCGTGATGGTGTGCCGCCGCCGCTTGCCCCCCCCCCCCCCCCCCCCCCTTCTTCCCCCCCACCCGTCACCTCTGCTAACGCCCGCGACTCCAGCTTCCGCCACTACTCGGCCCCCCGCCGGCGTGCCGCCGTCGAAGCCCTGGCCGACCACGCCGCCGTCCCCCACGTCACCGTGATCCGCCCCACCAAGGGCCTCGAGCCGGGCCTCTACGAATGCCTCGCCTCGACCTGCCGCCAGACGTACCCGCGCGGCCGCCTGTCGGTGTGCCTCTGCGTCGAGTCGCGGGCGGACCCGGCGTTCCCCGTGCTCGAGCAGATTGTGCGTGATTTTGCGGGCGGCGACGCGGACGCCGACGCCGACGTGCGCATCCTCGTGGAGGAAGAGGACCCGCTGCTGCACGGCGCCGCGGGCCACGTGCGCAACCTGGGCCCGAACCCCAAGATCCGCAACATCAGCCGCGCCTACCGCGAGGCGCCGGCCGACGGCGTCGTGTGGATCGTCGACTGCAACGTGTGGGTGGCGCCGGGCGTGGCCGGCCGCATGGTGGACCGCCTGCTGGGGCTCGGCCCGGACGGCGCGCCGCAGCACGCGCCCTACAAGTTTGTGCACCAGCTGCCGCTGGTCGTCGACGTGGGGTCGGTCGCCGCCGGGCTGGGCGCCGCCCTCGACGAAATGTTCATGGCCACGTCGCACGCCAAGTTCTACTCCGCCATCAACACCGTCGGCATCGCCCCCTGCGTCGTCGGCAAGAGCAACATGTTCCGCAAGGCCCACCTCGACGCCCTGACCGACCCGGCCCAGAACCCCACCGTCCTCCGCCCCGCCGACCACCGCCGCGGCCGCGGCGTCGACTTCTTCTCGTCCTACATCTGCGAGGACCACCTCATCGGCGACCTGCTGTGGCGGTCGCCCCTCGCCACAACTCCATCCCCGGCCGGCGTGCCCTCGCTGCCCTTTCGCAACCACGCCCTCGCCGTCGGCGACCTCGCCATCCAGCCCATGGCCGACGTCCCCGTCCGCGCCTACGCCGCCCGCCGCGTCCGCTGGCTGCGCGTCCGCAAGTGGACCGTCCTGCTCGCCACCCTCGTCGAGCCCGGCGTCGAGTCCCTGCTGTGCGCCTTGTATGGGGCCTTTGCCCTCACCACATTGGGGCAGCCCCTCTTCCGGGACGTCGCGCCCGCCTGGGTCGCCGCCTGGCTGCTACCGCCGCCCACGTGGACCGCCATGGCCCGCTGCTGGTGCGCCATCGTCGCCCTCTGGATGGCCGCCGACTGGTGCACCTACCGCCGCCTGCAGGCCTGCTGGTGTGTCGCCTGGGACGCCGACACGCCGGCCTTTGCCAAAGGCCGCCGCTCGGGCTCTGGCTCGGCCGGCCTCCCCCGCCGCTCGTTCGCCGCCTGGGCCCGCGCCTGGCTCGGCCGCGAGCTGCTGGCCCTGCCCATCTGGACCTACGCCGTGCTGCTGGGCGCCACCGTGGCCTGGCGCGGCAAGCAGTTCCACGTGCGCATGGACATGAGCGTCGACGAGCTCGACGACGAGGGCCGCCGGGTCGTCGTGCGGGACCCGCGGACACAGGGCGTGGCGGCGCTGCAGCCCAACCCGGCGGCGACGATGACGGATGGGGGGTCCACCAACGGAAAGGCCAAGGGCAGCAACAACGGCAGAGCCAACGGCAACGGCAAAGCGAGAGTGGACTAGTCAGAGGAGGAGAACGGCAACAAAGGCGAAAGGAATAATGGTACATAATGACTGGATACGATCGGATAGGACGACATAGCATTCTTCTGTCGAGGAACGGGTCAACCGGCAACCGGCGGTGCATTTCAGGCGTATTTCACTTTATATTCACTTCACATACGAGTGGCCATTTGAAAAAGTAAATAATTAAATAAAATCAACGGGAAACCCCGTATTGTCAGACACCCAATGCACCCGCGCACCATCAGTACAACGCCCATTGTAAACAACACTCTGATACGCCGTACCATGCCAGAAACAAATACAAGTACGCTTGCTGCGGCCCACCGACCACACGCCCCCCCCCCCCACTACCACTTCTTCGCCTCCACGCCGTCCGGCGGCACCACCGCCACGGGGCCCTTGCCCACCGTCGACCAGTCCGTGCTCAGCGACGTGCCGTTGCTCTCCGTGAAGCTCTTCATCATCGCCCGCTGCTGCTCGGGCGTGCTGCCCGCGTACAGCTTCTTGAAGAAGTCGTCGACGTTGGCGTTGGCGGCGTCGTCGTCGTCGTTGTCGTTGTCGGCGGCCAGCTTGTCCCAGTTCTTGGGGCCCGACTTGGCGCTCGTCGGGTACACAGGGCCGGGGGTTGTTGTGGGTGGAGGGGCCTTGTCTGCCACGGGCACAACAACCGGCGCCGTGCTGGCTGGAGGCATATTCTCCTTGGCGGCCCCGCCCTCTTTGCCCTCCCCGCTCGTCTCGCCCCCCCCGTCCTGCCCCCCCACCTGCTCCCCCCAGTGGCCCCAGGTCTCGCCCGCCGTCGCCTTGGCCACCTTGAGCTCAATCTTGTACGGCGTGACCCGCGTCTCGACCGCCCCCTTCCCCGTGTCCGCGGCCATCGCGCCCGCCAGCGCCAGCGTCACCGTCTGCGCGGGCCCCGCCACGGCCGCCGGCAGCCGCGCCAGCTGGATGTGGGTGGCGCTGGGCGTCGAGACCTGCAGCGCCGCGGCGTCGACGCCCTTGGCGTAGAGCGTGAGGTGGACGGCAGACGGCGTCTGGTACATGTCCACGCGTAGTTTGGGGGGGGCCAAAGGTGTGGGCGTAGTCGTGGCCTTCGTTGTGCCTGCGACGGCTGGTGCCGACGGGGTCGCCGTCGCCGCCGCCGTCGACGTCGCCTTGACCGGCTCCGTAGTCGTGGCCACCCGCTTCTTGGGCAGCGCCGGCACCCGCCGCACCGTAATTTTGCGCCCCGGGTCGTCGGCCGGCAGCTTCTGCAGCTCCCGCAGCACCACGCCCCGCCACATGTACGCCTGCGTCCAGTCGGCCGTCGTGCTGTCGCCGCCGCCGCCGCCCCCACTGGCCTGGCCCAGCACGCCCGCCAGCGTGTTGCCCTCGCCGGCCCCCCGCCCCGCACTGTGGCCCGGGCTGTTGGCCAGCGTCGAGGGCAGGTCCGCCGGCGTCGCCCGGTACCGCCCCTCGTCGTCCACATTCCGCCGCACATCGTCCGGGTCGTCGCGGCCGTCGCTGTCGTTGTCATTGTGGCCCCCCGTCGACCGGAACCTCTTGCCCTCCGCCAGCTGCTGCGACCACACGCAGCAGGCGTCCGCGTCGGCGTACCGCTTCAGCGCCGCCAGCGCCACCGCCCGCCGGTACTGCGCCTGCACGAGCCAGCGCGCGCTCTGGGCGCTCTGGCGGGTCAGCGCGCTCTGGTAGGCGCGGTCGGCGTCGTCCAGGGCGTCCTGGTAGGCCTGGACGCCCATGGCCGCCCGGGACCGTGTCAGCAGCCAGGCCGGGTTGGGGTGGGCGGCGCCGCTGGCCTCGATGGCGCGCGTGAGCAGCGGCACGGCGGCGGCAAAGTCCTTGCGGTCGGCGGCCTTGAGGCCCTGCTCGTAGAGCGTTGTAGCGGACATGGTGATGAGGTGCGAGACGAGGAGAGATAAAATAAAGTGGAAAGAAAGTGGAATAGACCAAGAAACCGACTGGCGTCAAACGGAGCTGCAATGGTCCGACGCGAGCTGATGAGCTCCAAGTGGGGAAGAACGTCAGAAGAAGGTGGATGGCAGTGGTGGATGGCGTGGGAAAAGAGTCGAAATGACCTCGATGCCGAATAGATGAAAACAAAACAAAGCTCTCAACTATCGCTCCGGCAGTCCTGAGAAAAACAAAAGGCTGGCGTGATTTAGAGTTCTGTTGTTCTGGAAGGAGGCTGTTGGTGCTTGCCTTGTCCAGTGGGGCACCTGCCAGCCTGGTCGAGCTTAGAGAGCTCCACACTAAGTAAATCGTTTAGTAGCATGTACGTTGTGATAATTATATATGCACCTACTAAGGTACAAGCTTAGCCCGCTTACTTGATTCCTCTGATGTGGGCGACGCCAAAAATTTCTTCCTATCAAATTAATTTCGTCTCCGTTCCGTCTCTCCCGACACATTTCGCAGTTGCAGCCACTCTCACCCATAACCATGACTCTTCAATAGCATTTCCTCCTGTGCCGTGCCACTGCATTGCCTCCTTGCCATCGACTCCTTTTTCCAACGGCACACGATGACCTATGCGGTCCCTGGCAGCTTCCCTTGAATGGCCGCGCTGCTTGCGTCGAGCACTAAATCGGGTGGAATATCCCTCAGAGTATGTTGATTGTGGGTTTGCTGCGTCTTTGTTATTCTTGCGTTCATCAGAGCTCCGGTTTGAGTGTCTGATGTCGAGCGTCGTCAAGGAGCTCTCCACCAACTCTGCTCTGGGCAACAAACCAAGTGGTTTTTGTACTCGCTTTTGCTTTTTTATTTTTATTTTTTATAAGGCTCTCTGCTCTCCAGCAATCTCCCTTCCTCTTCGCGGTGATGACAATATCATTTGGTGCATAGAGAGTAATCATCATGCTCTCCGTGATTGCTTAACCTATAGACTACAACGGTATCTGAGCGAACTGTCAACAGAGGATTTTGTTCTTTGTTCTTTGTTTGTTTGTGCTTTTCTCATTTTGTACACCGGCTGACACAATACAGTCTCGACATGAATACGGAACAATATGGCTGAAACCACAGAGCCACCGCTGCCGGGAAAAGCGAGCAGCAGCAGCAGCAGCAGCAGCAATGGCGGGCCGCCTGATGCGCCGGCTGCGGCAGCTCTGAAAACCTCGACGGCAGAAACAGCATCATCATCTACTATTTCCGCGACAGCCTCCACGCTGTTATCACAGCACAGCCCCCCCAAACCATCTCCGCCCAGACCCCGGGCCACCGGCACCCCGCGGCAGAAATACAGCCTGCCGCTCCCGCTCCGCACATCCCCCCTGCCCACCTTCTACCCCAGCAACCCCTTGTCTCTTGTGCACCTCGTGTTGGCCTGGGTGTGGCAGGCCGTGCTGCCGCCGGCGGCCGAGCCGGCCACCGTCCACACGGGCGTCTGGTCCGCCGCGACGCGCTCGGTGCACGTCACCGACCCCCAGTCTATGAACGACTTGTGGTGCCAGGGCTTCTTTGGGAAAGGCTCCCTGAGCCGCAGCGAGCCCAGCTGGCTCAACCGCGAACGCGCCCGGCGGGCGGCGGCGCTCCACGCCGCATCGGCCGATGCCGTGACGGCGACGACGAGCGAGCAGCGCACGACCAAACGGCGCGAAGAGCGCGCCGACACAAAGTGGGAACGCGGGCGGACCGAGTGGGAGGCCATTGAGCGGCGACGACGGGACGAAGCGGCGGCGGCGGCGGCGCAAAAGGGAGATGAAGCAGCAGACAGCCCACCGGCGCCATCACCACTGCCGCCGCGACAGAAAGCCCCCGTCGGTCCTCGCGAGCTCCTGGCGCTGCCCAACTCCGAGGCCGAACTGCGCCAAGCGAGCCATGCCATGGCCTCGGCTGCGGCTGCCAGCAGTACTGTACCGAGAAGCAACGCAAACGGCAGTGCAGCACGGCAGGATCTTGTTGCCAACGGGACAGCAGGTGGGGGCGACGAGTCGCATCGCAGCACCAAGGGACAGCCACCGGCCGACACCGCCCCAGTGGAACCGCTCAAGCGGCAAAAGAGCGTGCGCTTTTCGCCGACGGTCGAGTCCACCACGTTTGTGCACTCGGACCCGCCGAGCCCGAGCCACAGTGCCAACGGTGCGGTCAAGTCGGCGGTGGTGGTGCCTGCAACTCTGACGACGACGACGACGGCAGCCGACATCCCCAACAAGGAACACCTCCAGCTGTCGCCCGAGGAAGCCTTCTTTCTGGCGTACGGCGTCGGCGCCCTGCGCGTCGTGGACCCAGCTGCCGCGGGGCGCGTGCTATCGACGCCGCAGCTGCTGGCGCGGTGCCGGGCGGCGGCCACGTCGTTGTCGTTGTCGTCGTTGTCGTCGTCGTCGTTGTCGTCGTCGTCGACCCCGCCCGCGACCGACCCCTTCCTCCTCCAGTATGCCGTCTACCACCACTTCCGCTCGATCGGCTGGGTCCCGCGCCACGGCATCAAGTTCGGCGTCGACTGGATGCTGTACGGCAAGGGGCCCGCGCTCGACCACGCCGAGTTTGGCGTCGTGGTGCTGCCGTCGTACGACCGGTGGGCGGCGGCGGACCGGCCGGCGGAGGCGGCAACGGCGGCGGCGGGGGGACCTGCTGCGCCGTCGTGGCACTGGCTGCACAGCGTGAACCGGGTGCTGTCGACGGTGTTCAAGAGCCTGGTGCTGGTGTACGTGGACGTGCCACCCCCGTCGGCGGCGACGACGACAACGACCGTGGGCGCGGACGGCGAGATCGAAGTGGACGACGTGTCAGCTCTGTTGGGACAGTACCGGATTCGGGAGGTCATGGTGCGGCGGTGGTCGAGCAACCGAAACCGAGATTAGCGACTTGGGTCGGACGTCTGCCGAGACTGTACAACATAGGAAGAAATGGCGTATATCTCACGACCATACGTCGTAACTGTGAAATGTGTGAAATTGCCGTACTGAAATAAAAAAACGAGAAAAAGAGAACAAAAATTCACTGTAATTAAAAACAATGCTAGCATAGGCCTCTAGTTCTATGATATACCCATGCCCTGTGTAGTATCCCAAAATGAAAACCCAGCAGACGAAAACACAGGAAACGAAGACGGGCTGCCCAGTGTTCCCGGGACAGGCCGTATTTTGACCCTGGTCCAATAACGCCGAAACAGCCAAAACGTACAAAAGGTATCTGCTGAAAACAAAAGATGAATTGTACACGCAAAGAAACAAACGCAGTGTCCGTCCTAAATGGCATCGCCGTGCCAGACGAGGCCCGTCATGTATGGATCCGGCCGGATCCAGCCCGACAGCCCGTCGTCGTCGTTGCCCTGGCCGGGTGGCCCAGCAGCAGGTCGGCCACGATGCGGGCAAACACGGTGGCGCCGAGCTCGTTGAGGTGGGTGGTGTCGAGGAGGAAGGGGTGCCACTTGTTGTAGCGGAAGGCGGCGGTCTGGCCAATGGCGCCGACGTAGGCCAGGCTGGCGGCGTTGAGGTTGATGGCCCGCGCCCGCGCCGGCTGGCCGGCGTCGTCGTCGCCGCTGCTCAGGATGACCGCATGCGCCTGCAGCGTGCGCTCCCGGTAGGCCTTGAGGTTGTCGACGGCGGTGGTCCCGTCGGATTCAAAGTCGCGGCGGGCGAGCGGGGTGACGAGGATGGGCGTGCCGCCGGCCGCCAGGACCTCGCGGGCCATGCCCACCAGGGCGTCCTGGTACATGTCGAGGGTGACGTTGCTGTTGGGGTTCTGGTCGTTGTGGCCAAACTGGATGGTGACGTAGACGGGGCGGGCGCGCGCCTTGTCGCGGACCTCCTGCATGGCGGCATTCCAGACGGGCGAGCGGAAGTAGCCGGTGGACAGCGCGCCGTTGACGCCGTAGTTGACGCCCTGGGCGCCGCGGGCCAGCTGCCACAGAAAGGCATCGCCCCAGCCGCCGCCGCCCTTGGCCTGGCCGCAGGTGGTCGAGTCGCCGGTGAGGACAAAGTAGGGCGTGTCGGTCGATGCCACGGCCTCTGTCGATGACGGCCCCGCCTCGTGCTCGTGGTTGTCGCTCTCGCTCGTGGGCGGCAGTGCCGGTGGTGGCGGTACTGGCTCGTCGTATTTGCGGCCGCCGCCGATATAGGGAAAGCCGTCGTCGTCCCCGTCTTGGCCGTCAAATGAAAAATGCGAGGCCACCGCGCCCGGCCACGACGCCACGGCCTGCTTCAGCTGGGTGCTGTCTGTATCGCTGGTGGTCCAGAGGAAGATGATGCCGAGCAGGCCGACGGCGGTCAACAGAAGGATGCGGAGGCGGCGGCTGCCGCCATTGAACAACATCGTCTCCGGGGCTGGTCCAGCGTTGGGGAATAGGCGATGCCGTTGGCCGTGAGACTTTGTGCGTTGCTCGTGTTGATGAGATGAGAAGCGAATGAAAGAAAGAAAAAAGACGGCTGGAAAGCGAAAGAAGGAGAGAGGCGATCAGGGTCTTTCGACAGTCTTTTCGACGGTTGGATCCAACAGCCGCACTCCGTTGGTGCTTCTCCTTTCAGGCTTGTCTTGCTTTATTGGCTGGTATTGGGCCCGCTGTGGCTGGCTGAGACTCGTTGAGACCTTTCCGGCCGCGCCTAGATCGCAGCCCTGTGTTTGTGAAGCACCAATGCCTTTTGTAGTAAGCGTTTGGACCAAGTGGCGTTGAAAGCTACAAAGTAATAGGTCGTAAAGCTAATTAATCTGGTGATGCAGGGCACAGGGCGTCGGTGCAACTGCAACCGTGGGACGCTGTGGGCGGTTGGCCAAGGCTGGGCGGATACGGTGTGTTTGTCCGTTGGTCGTCCGACGCTGTTGAGAGAGAAAAAAAAGGCCGGTGGAAGACAGAAAGGCAGAGATGCTGATGGACAGGAGATTAGGAGATTGCAAAAAGAAGAGTGAGAAAAGGACGAAGCAATTTCAATTCAAGCGGATGGGGATCCTACTGAATAACGCAATGCTACGGAGGAAGAGACAAGGAAGCGACGACCCGTTCTCGCCGTACGAAGTAAGAACGTCTCACGCGGCCGGCTGTTGTACAGAAGGTGCAGGAAGGTGCAAGGAAGGTGCAAGGAAGGTGCGTGTGGGTATCTTGATAGGCCACGACAGGGCAAGCACGACAGGCAAGCACGACTAGACACTGCCAAGCGCCTGCTACCACGCTCTTGCCGTTGAAACGGGGACTAGTAAAATAAGGCAAGAACGAAGGACGAAGGACGAAGGCGACGGACAAGACAAATGGGAAGGCACAACTCAGCACAGGACACAATGGCAAAATAGGCAGTAACGCCACAAGACAGGGAAGGCGCCAGTGAAGACAACAAAGGGGAGGGAGAAAGAAGCAGAAATGGCGATACTGTTTATGTAAGGTTTGCACGTCAGTCTCGACTGTACAAGTACTCCATGCATCGTACGAGTGCAATTAACGTTGGGGCCCCTGAACACAGCAGCACGGCGGAACACCGGCAGACTGGTTCCATCGGCAGCGGCACCCCTGCTCCGTCTTACGCCTTGGTTGAGACAAGATACTGCGAACATGCGCCCGGGACCGATGCTGCTCTGCGTTGCAGGAACGGCCATTTTGGGCGGATGCTAAGCAGTGGCCTACTAGGCTACTACATAGTAAATACAGTCAGCTTAGCGGTTACCGCGCTAGGGCCACACGGAGAATGCCGATCCATTCGGACGCACGATGACCACTCTGATGACCACTCTTTCCTCCAACACCACCGAGACCACACCCCCCCGCCCTACCGCAGCAGCGTCTTCTCCCACCAGGCCGCCTCGCCGTCCAGGTACAGCACGCGGCTCGCCAGCTTGGCAAACAGGTGGCCCTCGCCCGGCAGCACGACCAGGTCGACGTCGCCGCCGCGCTGCTGGATCTGCGCGCGGATGGCGCGGCTCTGCGCCAGGGGGACGACGGTGTCCTGGTCGCCGTGGATCAGGCGCAGCGGCGCGCGGATGCGGGCGGCGTGGAAGAGCGGGGAGCGGGCGCGGTGGATGCGTGCCTGCTCGGCGGGCGAGGGAAGGTCAACCGGGTCGCCGGTCGGCGTCGACGTCGACCACAGCAGCCGGTCGAGGTAGTGGCTCTCGAGCTTGTGGGTGTCGCGGGCCAGCGCGGCCGTGTCGGCGACGCCGCAGCAGCAGACGCCGCCGGCAAAGAGCGTCGGGTGGTGCACGAGGCTCTGCAGCACATTGTAGCCGCCGGCGCTGCCACCCTCGATGCCGACGCGGCGCGGGTCGGCGCGCGCCAGTGACGCGCCCGTGCCGGGGACGCCCGTCAGGTACCGTACAGCAGCGGCCACGTCGTCGCGGTCCAGCAGGCCCCAGCGCGCCCAGAGGCGGTCGCGGTAAGCCCGGCCGTGGCCCGACGAGCCGCTGTAGTTGATGGCAAAGTAGGCAAAGCCGCGCGTCGTCCAGTACTGCGCCATCATGTGCAGGCCGGGCGTCGTGTAGGCCGTGGGCCCGCCGTGGGGCGTAATGACGAGAGGCGGCAGCGTGTCCGCGGGCGCCTCGAAGGAGCGGTTGTGCGGCGGCCAGAACCAGCCGTAGACGCTGTGTGCGGCATGCTCGTTTGTGACTTGCTGTTGTTCGCCGCCCACGGCGCCCGGTGCCGGCACGCAGATGAGCTCGGGCGTGGAAAAGATGCGCGTGTCAAAGTCTTGCTCGGTGGAGCGGAGCAGCAGCGTGCGTGTGGCCAGCGGCGTGTACTGTTCTCTCTGTTCTTGGCCCAGCGAAGCGTGACTGCCTGCATCCAGCGCCCTGTTGCACGCATCGACGTCGAGATCGACACGGTACGCGGCCTGCGGCGTTGTGTATCCGCTACCGACGACCAGGAACGAGGACGCCGACAGCGCGGCCAGTGGGTCGAACTTGAGCTCGACGAGGCCGACGTCGGCGTCGAGCGAGGCCCAGGCGCCCGTGTCGATGTCGGCATACACCAGGTGGTTCTGGCCGTAGCGCGTGGCGACGGCCACAAAGCGTGTGGGGGTGAGAAAGGAGATTGTCTGACTGGACCGGTTAGCACACTGAAGAGGACGAGACGGGATGACGGGGGACTAGGGACTGGGCACGCAACAGCACACAGAGCACCTACCATCCCACCATCCATGATGCATCGCCAAACTCGCAGTCCTCCAGTCCTCTGAGGACAACCGGCTCGGGCGATGCACCCCCAATGCGCACACGGTAAAGCTGTCGGAAGGCGTCGGCTACCGCTGCCTCCATGCCGAACACGAGGCTCGTCCGGCCCGGCGTCCACACGGCCTCGGCCACGCACTGTCCGTTGTCGCCGGCTACCTGTGTGCGCTGCGACAGCGTGTTTGTCGCTGCGTCCCACGCCGCGCAGTGCAGCGTGACGCCCTCGAACGGCAGGTCGGGGTGATTCCACTGGCGCCAGACCAGCGTGTGCTGGGTCGTCGGGGCTGTCGTGGACACGGTCTGTGACGGCGTCTGCCTCGACGCCCCCCACCGCGGATACGAGTAAAAGTCGGCGCCCGCGACAACGCGCACAACCGCGCCCGTCGTCCGGTGGATCGCCACAATGTAGTTTTGCACGTCGGCCGGCGCAGTTCGCGTGTGGTCTTCTTGGATCGCCAGGATCCAGTTGTTGTCGCGGCCGTCGTGGCCGTCGCCGCCGTCGCCGCCGCCTTCCGTCGGGGCCACATCAAAATCGCCGTACCGCAGCGCCGCCGTGCCCGCCACGAGCGTCCGCACCCGCCCGCGCGCCACCTCCAGCACGTGCACGCCGTTGTCGCGCGCGTCCGCAAACACAATCTCGCCGCCGCCCGCCATCACGGCATACGCCTGCCCGCCGTACTCGTAGACACGCGTGCCCACGCCCCACGGCGCCGGCAGGATTTGTCGTACAGCGTCCGCGTCGGCCGCGTCGGCCGCGTGCGCGTAGAGGGTGCTCCGGCCGTCGTCCAGCGACACGAGAAAGTAGCCCGTGGCCCGTCTGTCGCCGTCCGGGCCGCGACGGAGAGGCGCTGCCCGCGGCGATGCCAGCGTCTTTGTGCCGGCCGTGGCCGCCTCGGCGGAGATGGCGCTGGCCCAGCGGCCGTAGGGGGCGATTTTGCGGAGGGTCATTGCGTGGGTGTGTGAGAGGGTGTGTGTGTGTGCATATGGCGCGGTGCGTGGATGCAAGCTGAAGATATAGTTGAGGAGCTGCAATGCCACTAGAAGTGTATGCACGACATACACCACACTTGTATGTACCTGCCGTCTGTCACAATGCGGGGATTGTCTTGGCTGACTTGCGGGACGGTCGTTCTTGCCGGCTTTTGCGTGCTTGCCCTACGCCGTACATCATGTGTGAGGCACCTGCCGTAGTATACATTCGGAGTTACCAAACCATCACCTTCCTAAACGGGAAGGGACACTTGCATAAGGGGCGTGCTGGGAATTGGCGTTGGATGTAACACCTTCAGTGTCAACTGAACACTGCTGCAATTCACCGGCATACTTCACTATATTATCGTTCTCTCGGGTCGTGGTCGGATATACCACTGCCAACAAGAGTACTGGTCGGGAGTCTACTGCTCGGGAGTCACCATCATCGTCTCGTCTCGTCTCGTCTCGTCTCGTCTCGTATTGGTCTACCTCTTTGAAATACATTCCTTATTACTCGTCTTCGAGATACCCAACATCTCCTTATCCAGATCTTGTCCCTCGGCATTGACATTGCTACTCATCCATGGCCCCCGGATTTACCGTGCATTCTCTGGCACTGGCCGTCCGGCTTTTCTCATCATCTCCACCACCGTTGCTCGGTCCGCCATCGCTTGCACCATCGCCGGCTTCGGGAACGGCCCAAACGGCGGCTTGCTTCTCGGCCGCGTCTCCGCGTCGGCCGCCGCAGACGTGGCCGCCGCCTGCCCCGGCACGCGGCCCCGGCGCACCATGTCCGTCAGCCGGCTCTGGAACGTCTGCTCGTCAATGTACGTGCCCCTGAGCCAGCGCGTGCCGGCCGCCGCGTTGAACTGCCGCCGCCCGTGCAGCACGCGCCGGTTGTTGAAGAGCACGCACTGGCCCGGCTGCAGCTTGAGCTCCAGCATCGCGGCCGGGTCCTCGAGCCGCGCGCTGAACTCGGCCGCCGCGTCGTGCCACAGCGCGAGCCGCGGCCCCTGCGTCATCGCGGCCAGCTTGTCCCGGGCGTCGCCGCCCGGCAGCGGCTGAAGTACGTCGCCGGCGCTGGAGGCGCTGCCGCCGATCGGCTCGATGGCCCTGGTCAGGTCGTAGGGCAGGGTGTCCTGGAACGGCGGCGACCAGGCCGTCCACTTGACGCGCTCCGTGGCCTTGGCCCGGCCCAGCTGCAGCGATGATGCTGTGCCGCCGACACCACCGTCACCCAGCAGCGGCAGCCGGGCGCGGCCGTCCGTCTCCAGCTCCAGGACCGGCCGCGCATGGTAGTAGTAGTGGCCGTTGCGCTCGTAGTGGTAGCGCACGGGGACGCGCGCCAGCACCTGCACTTTCTGCGGGCTGCACGCCTGCATCTCGGCGGCCGCGCGCACCGAGTCCGAGAACAGCGACTCGCCGCCGTCGCAGTCGTTGCGCAGGCAGTGCAGCAGCTGGATGTACGGCGGGTCGTTCATGTACAGCAGGTCCTGGTGCAGGCCCAGGAACACGTTGGAGTAGGCCACGTTCTCGGCGTCCGGCTTGGACACCACGTCAAACGTCTCGCCGTAGAACGTGTTCTGGATGTTGCCAATCTGCTCCGCAATCGCGCGCACCGCCGTCTCCGACTCGGGCACGCCGTCCACAATCAGCAGGCCCAGCTCGTGCAGGTCCAGCAGCCCGCGGTAGAACTCGGCGTTCGTGCCGTCGTCGGGCGCCATCCAGTCGGCGTACGACACGGGCTTCATGGCCGCTTGGATCGTCGCCCGGTCCCAGAGGCGGCGCGCGAGCGGGCCCGGGTAGCTGGGCGGGTCGAGCTGCGCCAGCCGGTACAGCAGCTCCTGCGTGTCGAAGAGAGACTCGTGCGTGGCGGCGCTGGGGGTGTCTCTGGCCGAAATGGGCGCCGGACCCCAGATCACCCGCAGCGACGTCCGCAGGCTGTGCGGGTCCGTGACGATTGTGCACTCTTGCACGGGCGGCCACCGCGGGAGATCGTGCGTGTGAAACGTCTTCTGGCCCGACGACGCCGTCACGCACGTCGGGCACGCGCAGGCGTCGCGCAGCCAGAGCGTCGACACGTGGATCGGCGCCAGCACGGCCCGGAACTGCAGGATCAGTTCTTCCGTCTTGCGCTCGTACCGGACGGACTGCAGAATGCCGTCCACGGCCGGCCCCGTGTCGGCCGCCTCGCCTCGCACGCTTCGCCCAGTAACGTAGTTGCGCAGGAGGCCCACGCCGTACATGTGCGCCCTAGAGTCTCGGCCAGATGGCGTCGCCGTCCCGGTGTTGGCCGCCGGCACGCCGCCGTCCTTGCCCTTTGAAAAGTCCTGACCGTCCTTGCCCTCTGCCTTGGGCTTCGGCCGGAATCTCGTAATGATCCGGCTCGAGCCCTTCGCCGGCTGCCCGTGACGCCGCACCGACGGCTGGAACACGATCGTGTACGGGGTTGAAGCGCCCACGTGGGGCTGCGGCTCTTCGGACGACGCCTGTGATGCCGCATTGTCGTCAGTGGCGACGCCGCGGACCTGCGACGCAAACAGTGCATGTCGCGGTACAGCTGCCGGGGCGGACACGGCCAGCCGGCTGAGCGGGGCCGCGACAGCGCGGCGCAAGGAGAGCATGGCCGGGAGTCGGTGAGTTCGTGTTGTGTTGTGTAGGTGGAGAGAGGAGGTTGGAGATGTCGGCCAAGGGGGAAGGGGAAAGGGGAAAGGGAAAAGGGGGAATCAATCGGGGCTGGCAATGGCTGCAAGCTGAAACAAGGAGGCGCGTTGGCCAGCAATTGAGGTGGGACGATTGGCGGGACAGAACGGAAAGAGCGACGGGTGTGGTCAAGTATAACGTACGATGTAGTCGTCGACACGTCGCTGCTTCCCTAGAAAGATGCTGGCGACTTTGCGTGCATTCGAAAAACACGGTGGGAATGGAAGGCGCTAACGAGCAAACCGAGCCACTGTGGGTGTGCCTTCGTAGTGGGCACTAGGAGGCGCTAGTGCCTGGCACAGGGTGTGGGAGCTCCAGCTTTTCCTGGAGCTTCCCGTCTGATGGCCCAGTTTGGTGAAGCCAGCCGAGGTGCTCCTGTCGGTCTGGCCCACGTGACTGCAGTTGACGCGTCGGAGTTGGACTTCACATAAGGCTCACTTCGTTTCCATCACGTCCTTTGGACAACGAGCCATTGTCCCTGTATCCTGCTATTCAGTGTATTACTACTGTGTCTAAGGTGCATGGCTATCAAGTGTATAGTCGTTGCTGGCCCGCAAGCCGCGAGCGGAAAGCATCGTCGTCGATGTCATAAGAGAAACCCGAACCATAATGATACTCCGCCCTGTGTCTTTTGTCTACTCGTCTCGTCCTTTCGTCTCGTCCTCTCATCCTCGATGAGTCTATTCTTCGCATCTCACCCACCACGGCCCCCCCTACACAATCCGCTCGTTGGGGTACTTGCGGTGGAACTGCCCCAGCGCCTTCATGGGAAAGACAAACTTGTAGTTGGGGTACGAGATCATGCAGCTCTTGTTGAAGACGCCCTCGATCGCTTCCTGCCGCCACTCGCCGTTGGGCTGCTGCCGCGCCATGATGAGCGCCACCGCCTTGCGGATCGGCGCCACGTCCGGGTAGTCCGCCTTGAGCAGGCCGATGACGGCCCAGGCCGTCTGCACGACCAGCGACCCGGACGGGTGCTCAATGTATGCCATGCGCTCGCAGGCCTTGTAGCTCTCGGACCAGCCGCCGTCGGCGCGCTGCTTGGACAGCAGGAACGCGCAGGCGGCGCGCGCGTGCGCGCTGTTGGCGCAGGTCTCGCCGACGGCGTGCAGGCTCTCGAGGGCAAACATGGTGGCGTAGGTGAAGCAGATGCCCCAGCTGCCGTACCAGCTGCCGTCGGGCCGCTGGGCCGTCTTGATCCAGCCGACGGACAGCCGGATGAACGTCTCGATCTCGTCGGCGCGGTACGCGGGCCAGTGCGTGTGGAACAGCGACAGCGCCGTCACCACGGCCGTCGTGCACTCGGGGTAGTCGTACTCGACCATGATGCGGCCAAACACCTCGGCCGCGTTGAGCCGCTCCATCCACTCGCCGGCCCGCGGCGGCTCGTACGAGGCGCAGCCGCCCGAGGCGCTCTGGAACGTCAGCACCGTGTCGACGGCGTCAAAGATGCGCTGGTCGTCGAGGCGCTGCGGGAAGCCCGGCGTCGTCTGCAGCAGAATCACCGACTTGAGCGCCTCCGAGATGCAGTCGCTGACGGCGTAGCCCTGGGTCTTATTACTAAACGCCCAGGCGCCCTTGCGGCGCTGCCGGTACCCGCGCTCCTTGTGCGGCACCTCCTCGCGGATCTGCTGGTCGTCCAGGAAGGCCAGCGCCGACAGCAGCATGGGGCGCCAGCGCGGGTCCGTCGCGAGCCCGGCGTCCACGACGGCCTGGATGGCAAAGGCCGTGTCCCAGCACTGCACGCCGTTGGTGCCGTTGCACAGCAGGCCCTCGCTCTTGACCCACAGGAACTCGTGCATGCGCTCGCGGTGGCGGCGCACCGAGTAGGCGTCGGGCCCGTCGCGGATGTAGCAACACACGAGGTTCATGGGGCTATTAACCGGGGCGAGATTCGCATAGTCCGTGTTCTCGTCCTCCATGTCGATGAGGTCGCTGACCCACTGCTCGGCGCGCCTCTTGACCACGTCCGGCCGCAGGTACGGGTCCCACACGTGCACCAGCGCCCAGTTGACCGTGCGGAGCAGCCACGACTTGGGGTGGTAGTTGTCCGTCGGCGCAATCGAGTTGCGGTGCCGCGCCCAGTCGATGCGCGCGTAGTCCTCCGTGTACAGCTCCTGGCGCAGCGCCCGCACCAGCGCCGTCTCCTCGCACGACCACCGCTTGGAGTACAGGTACGACATGGGCAGAAACACCTGCCGCATGTGGATCCACCAGCGCCACGGCGCAATGGGCACCCAGTCGGGCAGCAGCCACAGCTCGGGCGGCGCCGGGTTGACGATGCGCCAGTCGGCCACGCCCAGCACGGCCATCCACACCTTGGCCCAGTGCGGGCCGTGCGTGGCGCTGCCCAGGCGGTGCAGCGTCGCGCGCGCCCGGACCATGCGCGGCTCGTCGGCGTCGACGCCCACGATGCGCAGCACGATGTAGTTGAGCGAGGTGCCCAGCACGGTGCTCTCGCCCTCGATGTGCAGGCCCCAGCCGCCGTCGTCCGGGTTGGCGCGGGCAAACACGTAGTTCTTGATCTCGGTCGCGTAGGCCAGCGGGATGGGCGTCTTGGTCACGTACCAGGCGATGACGATGCCCGGCAGCAGGAACATGGGCCCGCCGTACTCGCACGCCCAGTTGCCCGGCGGCAGCTGCAGCTTCTCGAAGAAGGAGAGGCCGTTCTGGACGGACTCGGTCGGGGTGGTCGGCTTGGGCAGGTCGGGGAGGTCCTAGTCTGTCAGAATACGAGAAAGAGGAGACCTATGGTTGAAGACTATGCGTTGAATTGTAATAGAACAGCGAAAATACGCACCAGGGACAGCCCCAAAAAGTACTTGTCGGCAAGACTCTGCGGCCACGCCTTGGCCGCCTCGTCGTCGTCCAGGTAGTGCCACGTCTGCAAGCCGCCGTCGTCGCGCAGCCGCCATCGCAGCGGGTCTGTCCGCTCGGGCAGGCACTGACGCTTCGCCGGGTTCTTCAGGTTCTTCAGGCCGCCATTCGTATCGACGAGTTGGGTTCCATTGCTGTCGCCGTTGCCGTTGGCGCTGTCGTTTGCTCGCTTTTTGCTGGGCGTCGAGGCCGGGTCGACGGCAATGGCCGTAGAGCGTGTCTGCACCATGCCTATTGCCAGTTGTATGTGATCCTTGGTCAGGTAGAGCGACGATGTGTCGGGAGAGAAGGTCGTGCAGGTTGTGCGAGTCGTGCAGGTCGTGTAGGTCGTGCCAAAGTTGACATTAAGTCGGGTGGTGAAGTTGATTCAAAGTTCAAATGGTCTGCCGTCTGTTGTTTAGGGGGAGGCTCGACTTTATGGTGGGTCGCACCTTCTTGCCGCTAGCTGCATTGGGGCGCACCTTCGCTTTAGCGCCTATCCCCCATGCCTTCCCCACCCGTTAGAACTCAAATTGGCAACTGCTCTGGGATGGTTCCGTCTTGGACCGCCGCTCCTTCCTGCGTCTCACTTACACGTCGGAACTGATCCGACAAACATCATCGCAGCTTCCAAAAACATGTCTCGACGCTTTCGTCGCGCCCATTGCTCTTGCCCTCCCTATCCCAAGAGGGACATTCGTAATAATGGCTGAAATGGCTCAAAAGGGGTGCGACCACAGGATCCTTTTCTATGTCCTTTTCATCCTCTCCAGCCGAAGCCCCCTAAATAGAGTCATCAACGAAATATTATACTGCCGCCATTGCTGTCACCCTTTGATCACAACGCATGCACCAGAGTCACCCTGATATCGTGCCTAAACGTGCCAAGTCTTGCAAGCACACCGCCATGCCCAGTCTTGCCGACTGTCCGCGGCCTGCCACGCCGTCATCGCCTCCTCTGTCATTCCCCGACGCCTTTGCACATCCCCCCGCATGCCCATCGCCTCAAAGCAATGGGCGGTCAACTGGCAGGATCCTGCATGGGTCCACGCCGAGGGCAACCCCCAGCCCGAGTGGAGGCACACAGAGTGTCACGCTTGCGTCGTCCAGCCGCATGGGCATGGCCGTGAACAAGATTGAGCAGATTATGGAGTCCGTCCTGGACAATGTCATCCGGGGCGAAGAACTGACCATTCCTTTCTCGCGCCGCGCCAGGCCCAGAGTGCGTGTTGCATCTCAGGATGGCGATGCAGCCAGGCAGAAGCCCTGTGGCTCTGTGTCCTTTCCCGGGAAGACCGAGGCCGAGGGCAAACTGTTCAGTGGGCCACCATTTTTGGAAGCCATTCCGCAGACACGTAACGGGTGCCGTCCGGCGTACTGACTCAAATCTCGCGCAGCCCAAGTACTCAGCATCCTGCAGCTGTCGCACCAGGCCCTCCTTTCGGGCACAATTGTCACCAAGAGGTACCGTTCTACCGTGTGCGGTTGGCTGCGTTCCGGTGCCTACTAACGGACCAGAAACATCTTCTACCAGTACCGCGACCTGTTTCGGGACCAGAGAGTGGCTGACAGCCTGGTCGACGACATTGCCTACACGCTCAGCCTCGGCCGGGACGCTCTCAACATTGTACGTCTGGTGCGATCCGAGCGTGTTGGTGGCTCTTACTAACAATCCCAGGTGGCGGCCAGTGTTGGCATGGTTTGTGGCCAACTCAGCTTCGTGACACACCACAACGTGTACTGCTCAGCAGCCAGTCACGAGAATGTAAGCCGATCCTTGTCGTCCACGCACACAGAATCCAGGCTAACAGCGTCTGCCACGAGGGCATCGCCATTCCACCGGTGAGCAACATCCAAGAGCTCGATCTGTCAGGCTGCCAATGGATCCTCGTCATTGAGAAAGAAGTACATGCCCGTGATTCCGAGTACATAATTGCAAGTCCTATCGTTTTTTCTAATACACCATTAGGCTACATTCAGAACACTCGCTGCGTCGGGCTACTGCAGCGCTTCTGCCGCTGGACCCGGCGCTCTCGTCACGGTGAGTTGCGGTGCTCCTCGACACTAGGCAGATACGTATGGACAAGACCACAGCTGACGAACAAAGTCCAAAGGCTACCCGACCCTCGTTACCCGCTCGTTCCTGTGCCACATCCACGCGACAGCACCCCGGCTTCCCATCTACGGACTGGTCGACTACGACCCACACGGCCTGCGCATCTTCCGCACGTACAAATATGGCAGCCAGAGCCTGAGCCACGAGACCCATACGACGGTCCCCGGCATGAAGTGGCTGGGCATCCAGAGCTGCGACCTGTTCTGTCCGCCACGTCCTGTCGGCGCGCGCCATGCGTGGTCGGCTCTCAACGACGTTCTGCCGCTGACCGACACGGACCGGCGCACGGCCGTGTGTCTTCTCAAAGACATGGTCTACGGCGCCAGTGCCGACTCCGACGCAGCGTCGCTCGAGCAGTGCCGCGAAGTGCAGGTCATGCTCATGCTCAATGCCAAAGCGGAGATCCAGGCGGCCGACGACTATGGCGATCTCGCGGCCTGGCTGGACGAAAAGCTGTACCAAGACCAGGAAGGAGGCTGGGATGATATGAGGGTGTAAGGAACGATAATTAGTAAAAGGACGGTAGCCATAAAGTGGTAAAATAATAAAAATTAAAGGTCGTTTCCGAGAAGATAGAAACTGTTAGTGAAACCGCCGCAAGGCTGAGGCTGTCCACTAGGGTGGTATGGTCACAGTATATTAAATGCATTCAGCACTGTAATACAGGGCTCATGTGCAGCTTTCCTACAGTTAGACTGATGTTCGCACACTGTTCTGCCGCCCCGCGCTGCTAGCCTTGGGGCGCCAAAAAAAGTTTCAGCAAAGGTCAAGTCGAATGCAGCATCCCCATTGGCTCCTTTGACTTTGCTTTTGTCGACTTCACTGTGTCACAACATCTCGTCTCCGTGTCTCCTCGCTCGCTCCGCTCACTCGATTCTTTTTGTCCTCGCTCGCTCTGCTCACTCGATTCTTTTTCTCCTCGCTCGCTCCGCTCACTCGATTCTTTTTGTCCTCGCTCGCTCTGCTCACTCGATTCTTTGTCTCCTCGCTTGCTCGCCATGGTCACGTTAACCGACGACGAGGTCGACGACCTCCTCTACTTTGCCCGCGCCAACGAACCGGCCGACCTCGCGGCCACGCTCGCCGCGCTCGTCGCCCAGGCCGACAGCGGCGACGACAAGGCCACGCCTCTCTCCGTCCTGGCGGCCGCCGTCGACGCCGGCAAGAACACGCCGCTGCACATGGCCGCCGGGAATGGCCATCTGGGTATGTCGCCGGCAGTCCCTGCGTACGGGACGACAACGTTTCGCTAACACCACGTAGACGTTGTCACCCTCATCCTTGCGCAGATTACAGAGGGCCACCCCCCGGCCCCCTCCTCCTCTCGTCAAGCCTTCTTGGACGCCCCCAATGCCTTTGGCAACACCGCCCTGCACTGGGCCGCCATGAACGGCCACCTCGCCGTCGTGCGCGCGCTGGTCGAGCAGGGCGGCGCGTCGCCGGCGCTGGCCAACGACAAGAACTACGTGGCGCTGGACCTGGCGGGGCTGCACGACCACGTGGCGGTGGTGGACTACTTTTTGGCGTCGGCGGAGACGAAGGAGAAGGAGGAGACGAAGGCGGCGACGGCGACGACGACGGCGACGGCGACGGCGTCATCCAAAAAGGACGGCAGCAAAGACGCCAGCCTCGACAGTGCGACGGCCGCGCTGGACCTCAACGAGGAGACCAACGCGGACGCGGACAACAACGACGAGGAGGAAGAGGTGGTGGTGATGACGGCCCAGCGGGAGGGCGCCGATATTGTCTTTCACGCGGAGACAAAGTAGGCAGGAGGGAAAGGGTTGTGTGGTCGGTTTTGCGGGATGGTCGGTTCGTATCTTGTTTTGTCCCCGGACGGCGTTCGACTCGGTTTTGCGTTTCGTTTTCTCTCATCATAGACGTTTGCATTGTTTCCCAAGAGGCGTGGTATACAAAAGCAGTATATATATCAAAAAGACCATAAGCAAGAACATAAGCACGTAAAATGTTCAGCAAACAAAATACAAAACTCGTAAACAAGGCTCGCATAAACGGATACAAAAGATACAAGGTACAAAAGCCAAAATAGTGTGAAAGAAAGCCAACTGTGCCTCCCCCCCCCACCCCTCAATGCTTGCAGTCGCCCGAGTAGTGCCCCATGGTGTGGCACTTCATGCACCAGGCCTCGCTCGCCGAGTGGGCATAGGCACAGCGCCGGCCGTTGGCGCAGGCGTCGCCGAAGCGGCAGGGCTCGGAGCGCCAGCGCTTGAAGTTGAGCCAGGGGTACTCCTGGAACAGGTTGTGCTCCATGTTGGTGTGGAGGGAGCCGCACTGGCCGCGCTTGTAGCAGTGGATGCCGAACTGGCAGCGCTGCGTGCGGTTGCGGTTGCGGCGGTGGGACTCGGCGCGGTCAAAGTGGGAGACGGTCTGCCAGCCGTCGTCGGAGGGCGTGCCGTCGGTGCTGGTGTCCACGGTGGCGTCGGCCGTGCCGTCGGTGTCGTCGACCGTGTCGGCGTGGACGTCCACCGCAGTCTTTCCCTCGTCAGCCGCATCGACCCCTTCGACCCCTTCGACCCCTTCGACTGCCTCGACGTCTTCGACATCTCCCGTGTCCCCCCCACCCCCCACACCCCCCACGTCCTCATCGTCGGCATCCAGCTCTTGCACGTGCGCGTCGTCGCCGCCCAGGGGCGCGTACATGTTGCTCATCTCGGCCGTGGGCATGGTCTGGCGGTTGGTCCGGCTGGCGTAGATGGGCCACGACAGGACGGTGGCGATGCCGCGGAACGACGCGCGCACTTTGAGGAGCACCGCCTCGATGTGGTTGTTGGGAAGGACGCGCGGGAACTCGACGAACAGCGTGGGCGGCGCGGGCGGCGTGGCGGGCGTCGGCGACGTGGCAGACGAGTTGGCCGCGGCGGGCAGGTCGCGCGTGATGTAAAAGACTTTGCCCAGCAGCATGAGCTTGTCGCAGATGGCCTTTTCCAGCTCGCTGGGGCCCTTGCGGGACTCGTCTTTGGCCAGCGGCGGCCCCGGCCAGGACCCATCCAAGGTGTCGCTGTCGTGGGCGGCCACGGCGCCGGCGCTGGGCATAAACTGCTCGTACCAGGCGGGCACAAAGTCGCACAGGACGACCGCCTTGGCCGGGTCGACGGTGCCGCGGCCGCGGCGGGTGGAGAAGTAGTTGGTGAAGAAGACGTCGGCAAAGATGCCGTCGAGGTAGTTGACGGAAAAGAGCGAGGCCAGGGGCTGCGTGTCGGTGGCGGTCTCGAGCTTGACAAAGTCCTTGGAGAGGGCGTGCTTCCAGGCCCACAGCTCGACGCAGATGCCGGCCTTGAGGGCCTTGAGAATGGCGGGCATCATGTCGCGGTCGCCGGTGATGCAGATGAAGGTGGTGTGGTTGATGCGGTGGCGGTGCTCGTAGGCCTCGATGCGGTGCTTGGCCTCCATCTGGGCCTCCATGTCGGCGCGCGCCGAGAGGTCCGAGGCGATGCCGGAGATGTCGGCGCCCATGGAGCCGTCGACCTCCTTCTCGCGGCCGCTGGCGGCGCGGTCGTAGATCTTGGTCTCGAAGCGGTTCTTCTCCATGGCCTCCCAGACGGAGTCGCTGGGCGGCGGCTTGGAGCCGTAGTAGAAGGACTTGCTCTGGACGCGGTGGCGGTTGGCCTTGCCGGCGGCGTCGCTGCCGCCGTGGGCCTTGAGGAGGGTGGTGACGAGGCGGCCGATGTCGATGCGCAGGCGCGGGTCCTGGTCGCTGTCAGTCAGCTTGGGCCGGTGGGCGTTGGCCTTGGCGGCAAACTTTTGCGCGTGGATCCAGATGTTGGAGTCGTCGATGAAGAAGAGGCACTCGTCGGGACGCTCAGCCATGCGGGCCGGGTTGGTCCGGGCGGCGGGGGGCCGATATGGTGCCATGGGTGCGTTCTGTGACGAGACGGATATGGTGAGGACTCTGTTTACGCTTCCTTCTGGCGGGTGAACGTTGTGGAGAGACTGCACATCTCAAGGGACGTCAAGCCATGTAATAGAGTTGCCCTCCTCTTCTCGAAGATTCTCAGGACAGTCACTTGACGCAGCAGCGCAGGACAGGCCTGTCTGGGTGCATGCTCCATGGATGGTCCTGTGGTTGGGCGGGAATTCATTGGTTGTCGTCGTCTGCCTGTCAATGTGCAGAAGAAATGCACATTGACAAGCGAGCAAATGAGAACGATGGGACGGCGGGGAAGGATGTGACAGAAGACGCAAGTGCTTCTGGGGCTGGAGCAGCTTGCAACAGGAGATAAACCAGGAGATGCACAGCCTGGCGGTTGGTACGAACAGCCTTGAGCTGGGTTGAGTGGCTGGTGCCCGATTGGCCGACTTTTGAGGCCAAACCACAGCCATAGCCAGCCAGGGTCGGCCAGGGCCGCGCAGTGATGAGGCCAGCCGTGAGAAAGTTAGGCGCCTGCGTGTCAAAGGATCGATACAAAATAAGGCGACTTTGGCTGCAGGTTTGAGGGCTGTTTTGTGGCTGTTTTGTGGCTGTTTTTGTTGCTCTTTTTGTTGTTTTTTTGCTGCTCATTTTCTTGCTGTTGTTTGTCAAGCGGTGCGGGAAACCGTACCATGCAAGGTGCAATAAAGTGTAAAGTGCAGGCCGTATCATGGAACGCGAGACCTCTCGTTGCTGGACGGGGCGGATTGAGAAATGTAGTAGTCGGCTGGATGTAGAAGTCGGTTGAACAAGAAAAGAACTTGGGCGGATGACGGATGGAAGATGGATTCAGGGGCAAATAGGGGATGCACAAACAATTCCAGACTGGGAAAGAGGAAGACGAGTCGAGCGGCGGTTTGCACTTGCTCTTTCACCGTGCTCGACGAGAAGGGAAAGAGCGGCTGTCATAATGCGAGATAAGGAATGCACGTGATAAACAGAATGCACGTGATAAACAGGTTGTTCGTGTTTGCCCGTGCTGTATTTTACTTTATATTCAATTGTTTCTCCTTTTCTGTGTTCCTTCTTCTTCTTCTTTTCTTTTCTTTTTTTGGCGTATTTTTATGTACGTCGGTGAGCAACCTGACGATGCAATCCAGATGAGTCAAGCGGCTTTACACGACGTTTTCGTTAATGACGTATTGTGTCCCCTCGTGTATACATTCAGAATATCAATGCAGCCAAGGAAGAGCAACAGAAAAGAATGGTTGTACAATGCACAGAAGCCAACATATGACCACGTCGGTTTCCTTGTGTCCCTCCTCACGCCGCTTCGTCGTCGTCTCACGTCTCACAGCTCCCCACAACCCCAGACAGCCTCCTTCTGTTGGGTCTGTCACGTGCTTACGATCAGGAAGCCCACTTATTTCGACACTGTCGAAGATGGGCGCTAGACACAAAACGTAGCTTAGACAACAACCTTTTAGCCAGTCATGAATCATGATACAGGAAGGGCCTCACCAACACTATTAGCCAATGCTATTGCATCCCTTTCACCATCCGGTTTGCCTTCTGGTTGGTGCTTTTTGTGTTTGCTGATGTCCACAAGCCATCACTTCCGCATGCCCCAGCAGTCGTACAGCCCCGCGCCACGCATATCGGCCGCTAACGTTTACGCCACAGTTGTTGTGGTGCAAAAGTGCGATTGTGATTCATTCTGGTTCTAAGGAAGCTAGGAGGAACTAAACAGGCCAGGTCAGGGCTAAGACTAAGGATCCGAGGTCACATGACCTTGATCCAACAACAGTAGACTCAGCGTACGTTCGTGCCCCGTACATTATGTAGTACCACGACAAGCTCTTGTTCAAGCACTGCTCAGGTTGATCCTTTCAACCGACACGCTGCTCGGTATTCTGAAAACAATCTCTATTCTGTCGAACGCACCAGCCTGTGTACGACGTCACTGTGGTCCGAGACGACGGACAAGAGGATGGCAGAACGGAGGGCCTCTCCCATAGAGTCACGTGTCTCCCAGCCCAAAGCCAAAACATCCACAATGGGCCATCCCTCATAGTCCACCATACCGTGGCGTGGCCATCCACAGACAGCACGGAACCATGACGGCCAAAGACGACCCCGAGACCTTTGCGGACGACCATGCGGTGGACGACTGCGGTGATACGGCAAGTGAGGACCGCCCACGCACGTCGACAGCCACCGCCTCCGGCCAGGGAACCTCGAGAGCGTGGACAGTCCGAGGCGGCGGTTTACGGGACGCAGAGCCAGAAGCAGAGGCAGAGGCAGAGGCAGAGGCAGAGGCAGACGCGGACGCGGACGCAGAGGCAAAACCAATCACGCCTCCGCTGGGCACGAAACGTCGTGGCTCGTACCGGTGCCTCGTCAACTACAAGGGCGCGCCCTACGAAGTGACCTGGCGCGGCCAGCAGCACTATCCCGACTTTTCGCGGTTCCCGCGTCTCGATGCCGGTGCCGATGGCGATGCCGAGACGGGCCCAGTCACAGGTGTATCTCGTCTGCCACTGAGCCCTGCCATGGCGTCGCTGTGGAAGGCGTCGACGCTGGTCGACTTTGGCGCGTCTGCGTCGGTGCGGCAGGACACCACGGGTCGATCGCCCCTGTTTCCCATGGTCAAGCTGGCCCACCCGGACGACCAGGCGCGGCGTATTCTGCAGCACGAATTCCGCATCCTCGGCCGCCTCATGGATCGCGTGAGGGGCGGCTTGGACCTGCCCGTCGTCCGCGTCGACCCGGAGCCCATCCTGGACGGCGACGTGCTCTGTGGCTTCCGAATGGAGGCGCTCATCAAGCTGCCGGTGGCCGATTTCGCGTCGCGAAAGGACGATGCCAGATCGGCCTTGCAGCAGCTTCACGCAGCAGGGTTCAGTCACGGGGACGTGCAGCCTAGCAATTTTATGAAGGACACGACGGACCGTATTGTCCTCATCGACTTTGGATTCGCAGGGCAGATCAACGACGACGTGCCCCTGTTTGTCCCACGGTATGTGTATGGGGGCAGCATGTTTCACAAACACGCTGACTTGGCCGCTCTGGACATGTGGTAGACCCGCACAACAATCCATATTCAGAGTCAGCAATTCATCAACGTGAACGAGACGCCTTTCTATGATGCCGGCGTCTTCGATGGCAGTTTGGGACAACTCTGCTCTGTTTTGAGTTGACGGCTTTCCCCTTGCAACGGCCTGCTGGATCATGCTGTGGATGCTACCTGCACTTGGGATCGTGCCAAGGACCTCAGCGCCACAGGCCCCCACTGCAAGATACCGAGCCAGGCCGCCGTGTCCAGTGGGTAGGGACGTAGTGGCTGGTTAGCTGTCATAATCACACGCATGTTGTGCGCTGCAGACTGGACCAGCTTGAGAAGAATTCTTTTCCATTGCTTAGCTTGGCTGGCTTTCTGTCTATCCTTCCCTCTGCTCCCAAAGACGCCCGTTTGTAGACCGTCTCACCACAGCCTGGACGAGACATCTGCCGGCAGCGAGGTGAAGACAAAGAGAGAAGAGAAGACAGAAAAGAACACCCTCGTAGACGGTAGACGGCAAAATACAGCGGTAGAGATGGACAGGAAACCAAAGCAAGAAGAAAACAAACAGAAAGATAAATCGAGATAGAAAAGAGAAAATCAAAACACACCGTACAGTACACACGCGTCCGAATGCAAAAGAAAGAGGCCATCGCCTTCCGCGAGGCCCCAGGGATGCTCTCCACGTCTCGCCAGAACAGACAGCCGCAGCAGAGACACCAAAAGGGCTCAGCAAGTCCTCACCGACCCGCTCTCCCTCTCCTGTCCCGTGCTGCGGTGCTGTTACAGTTCGACATCCCTGTCAACAATACGACTCAGGACTCGGTCAAGCATAGCCGTGGCATGCCACAGGAACCTAGCGGGGCCCCGCCACCGGGGACGCTCCGATGGGCGCCGTGCCGTGGCTTGCGTCCGCGCCATGAAAGCTGCCGATGCCACCCAGGCCGCTGCCGAGGCTGTTGCCGAAGCCACCGATACTGCTCATCCCACCCAGGCCGCCGAACCCGCCGAAGCCGTTGCCCGTCGGGACGCTGCCAAAGCCCGAGTCACCACCGCCACCGCCGACACCACCGCCACCACCCTCAGCACTCCCGCTCCCAAACCGGTGCGGCAGCCCCTGCGCGTCCGGCACCCACCGGATGCCCGTGACGGCGCCGTCGGCCAGCGAGAGCGGTGATACACTGTTGCCACCGCCGCTGCGGTCCGCGGGCGCGCCGCGCTGCACCTCAAAGTTGCCGCCGCCGTTCTTGCTGTTGCCTTCGGTGTCGTAGAGCAGGTCGAGCTCGCTGTCCTGGACGGCGGGGCCGGGCAAAACGTGCGTGGCCAGCGCGCCGACGCGGGCCTTGACGCGGTCGATGGGGAGGAAGGCGTCGACGCCGGGGGGGACGGTCGTGGTCGTGGTCTTGGTCGTGGTTGTGGTCGTGGTCTTGCCGTCACGCGCACCGCCGTCACGTGCACCACCGTCGCCGTCCTTCTCCTTCTCGCCCTCCTTCTCGCCCTCCGCCTCGCCTTCGGCGTCGGCGTCGGCGTCGGCTTCGACCTCGTCGTCGCTAGCCGCCTCCGCAGACAGCTCCTTGCACGCGCGGCACAGCAGCTGCCGCAACGCCACGGACCGGCCCTGGGTCGACCGCCCCAGACTCCCGCCGTGCTGCAGCGGCGCGCCAAACGAGCCACCCAGCGCCGTGCTCGGCCCGGGCATCGGCATCGGCATCGACATCGACATCGGCAGACCCCAGCCAGGCGGGCCCACCATCCCAGGGGGCACGCCCACGCCCGTTCCCGGAGGACCCACCATGCCGGGCGGTGCCACCATGCCCGGCGGCGCGCCCATACCACCGCCAAACGCACCCTGGGGCGGCGGGAAGGCACTGCCGCCCATCGCCAAGTGGTGCTGTTGGTGCTGCTGCTGCTGCTGCTGGAGGTGCTGCTGGTGCAGATGCTGGATGTGATGGTGCTGCTGCTGTTGCTGGCCATGCTGAGGATGTTGTTGGCCGGGCTGGCCGGGCTGGCCAGGCAGTGGTGCCCAGACGGACGACGGCGACATGAACGGCGACGTCAGGTCGACACCGGGACCGGGGGCCGGGCCTGCGCCGGGACTGAGACCGAAACCGGGGCCGGGACCAAAGGACGGCCGTGCGTGCTGCAGTGGCAGGTGGTGGTGGGCGCGCATCGAGGCAAACCCGTCCATGCCAAAGTCGGAGTCGTCGAGCAGCGCGCGGGAGCCCAGGAGGTCTTCGTGGTTGTTGTTGGTGTTGTTGTTACCAGTGCTGGCGCCAGGATCCGTCTTGTCGCCGTTGTCTGTGGACGGCGACCCGATCGCGCCGGAGCGATGGCCGTGCACCGTGCTGCCGGGCCGGCCAATGGGCGCGGGCCGGCCAATGGGGAGGGACGCAAGACCGCTGCCGTTGCCACCGGGTGACGAGCCAGGGTCGAAGGCGCCGCCAGCACCGCCGCCGCTCCCGCCAGCGGAGGCCTGCCGGGAGTGCGTTTGGTGGACACCATCTGTCGGTAGTGAACCAATCGGCGTTGCCACTGATCCATCTGGGCCTATGTTGTTGCCGTTGTTGGCAAGACCGCCAAACCCAGGCGGCGGCGGTGGTGCGACCATGGGGCCAAACCCGCTGCCGGCGCGACCGATGCTGTTGACGGCCGTCGACGACGCCGAAGATGAGGTCGAAAGCATGGGCATCATGCCGGGCGGACCCGTGACGCTGCGGAAGCCGCCGCTGCCAACGCCGCCGTAGTGCAGGCCAGGTTGGCTGCCGAAGCCGGGAGGCAGCGTGACGGGAGGCGCATGGACCCCGCCGCCGCTGCCAAGGCCAAACGGCATCATCGTCGGCGAGCCAGGCGCACCCGCCAGACCCAGGCCAAGCTGCTGCTGCTGCTGCTGATGCTGCGGCTGGGACACAGACAGAGGCCGTGCGATGCCGGACAGAGGCGATGTCGGGAAGAAGGACGCGCCACTCGACGAACTGTGCTGGCCAAAGAGGCCGCCCAGCAGCCCGGCATGGGCGTTCGACGGCACGGGCGTCAAGGGGTTGGGCGACGCGTTCTGGCTCTGGCTGCCGGGGGCACTACCACCACCACCGCCACTGCCACCGGACCCAGACTGAGAGGCGGCACGCGAGCTCGAGCCGGCGGTACCCCCGGCGGCCTGTCCTGCCTGTCCTGTCTGTCCGGCCTGCTTGGGCCGCATGGGCGTCGGCGCCTTGGGGGGCAGAGTGACGGGCGTGCCGGCAGCGGGCTGGGGCGAGTGGGCGACGGGATTGGCGAGCGGCAGGGCCGGGACGGGCACTGGGACGGGAACGGGGACGGGGACGGGCGCCTTTTGGCTTTGGTCGGAGGATGGGCGCTTGGGAAGGGTGACAGACGGGCCTGTCGGCGTGGCGACGGGCACGGCAGGGACGGGCACGGGAGCCCTCGTTTGCGTCGTCTCCCTCGTTTGTGTCGCCTCCTTCGCTTCTTTCCCCTCCTTCGCCGCCCCTGACGGCGCCGCCTTCTGGGCCGCCCGCTCTTCCTGGCGCTGCCGCTCGCGGGCCTCGTTGGCGCGCGCGCGCGCGTCCTTCTCGCGCTTGTCGCGCTCCTGCTTGGCCTTGCGCTCGCGGCTCTCGCGCTCGCGGCGCTCCTGCTCCTCGCGCTCGCGCTGCCGCGCCGCCTCCTTGCGCTGCTTGTCGCGCTCCTTGGCCTCGCGCGCGCGGCGCTCCTGGTCCTTTTGCTCGTGGATGCGGCGCTGGCGCTCGGCCTCGCGCCGCAGCCGCTCGTCCTCCTCGGCCTTGCGCTGCGCCTCGCGCGTCTTGCGCTTCTCCTCGGCCTTGCGCCGCTGCTCGTCCTCGCGCCGCTTCTCCTCGGCCGCGCGCGCCGCCCGCTCGGCCGCGCGCTCCGCCTCCTTGCGCGCCTTCTCGTCGGCCAGCGCCTTCTTCTTCTGCGCCGCCTTGTCCTTGCGCTTCTGCGCGTCCTTGGCGCGCTTCGCGTCGCGCTTCTGCTGGCGCGCGTTGTCCTCGTCGATCTCGTCCAGCAGCCGCTGCTGGCGCTCCTTGGACACTTTTTCGCGGTACGCCGTCAGCACGCGCTGCTCAAACATGCGCGCCGCAAAGATCTGGAACATGCGCCGGCCCTCCTCCATGCGCTGCTCCTCGGTCATTGTGTCCTGTCGATGTTAGCAACAGCAAAAAGGAAGAAAACAACAACAACAACAACAACAACAACAACAACAACAACAACAACAACAACAACAACAACAACAACAACAACAACAACAGCAACGACAACATCAGCATCAACATCAACGCTCCTGTCCGGCTCGACTCACAAATATGACCTCTTCTTCGTCGTACTCCTCGTCCTCGCTGCCGTAGTCCTCGTCGTCCTCGTCTTCGGGCCCGTAGTCCTCTTCCTCGGACGCAAGGTGGTGGTTGTGGCCGTAGGCGCCGCCGCTCAGACCAGGCGGACCATAGCCGCTCGCACCGCCGACACCGGCACCAGCACCAGCACCAGCACCGACACCGCGGCCGCCTCCGACGCCTCCGACGCCGCCCGCGTATTGATCCTTTGCATCCTCCTCGCGCGCCATACGTCGCTCGGCGAGCTGCTCCATCATCTCGATAAACTTGCGGCCGTCGTTCTTGAGCAGGTCGTCGGCGACGGTCAGGATGCCGCCGTGGACTTGCAGGGAGTTGCCGAAGTTGAAGAAATCGCTGGCGTAGTCGCGGTGGATCTCGTCGGGCGGGATGTCTTCTTCGTCGTCGTCGTCGTCGTCGTCGTCGTCGTCATCGTCGTCATCGTCCTCCTCCTCCTCCTCGCCGTCGACCTCGTCGGGATTGTCGAGGTCGTCCTCTTCGTCGCTCTCGTCGTCCTCCTCCTCGTAGTCCCCTTCCTCGTCACCGTCGTCCTCGCCGTTGTCCTCGTCGTCGTCCACGTACACGTCATCGCCGTCGTCGCCGTGGTGCCGTACAATGCGGCCGCGCGACGGCTGGTGGCCGCGGCCCGAGGCCGAGCCGGAACGAGACCCATGGTGGTGTGGGTGGTGGTGGGCGTGACTGTGCGCGTGGGCATGCGCGTGGGCGGTGTCGCGGCCGTTTGCATGACCGCGTCCATGGCGGCTGTCGCTGGCCGTCAGGGCCGGCGGTCGCCCGCCATTGGGCTGTGCCTGTCGCTGCAACTGCAATTGCTGCTGCTGCTGCTGCTGCTGCTGGCCCGCCGGGTCGTTGGCAAACTGCTCCAGCTCCTCGTAGTACGAGTCGTAGAGGCCCTCGAGCTCCTCCTCGATGGCGGTCCTCTTACGGCCGCAAAAGTGGCAGCTGCACGTCATCTTCTGCTGCTCCTTCATCTTCTTGAGCACCGTGTCCTTCTCGACCTTGACCAGCGACTTGCGCTCGTCCTCGCTCAGGTCCAGCCAGAACTCCTTGATCCGCTGGCGCTCTTCTTGCGAGTTGGTGTTCCAGATCTTTTCCTTGGACGATGCCGACGGGCGCTGGTGCTGGTGCTGGTGCTGGTGTTGGCGCTGCAGACTGGCGGGCGCATCGCTTCCACCGCCACCACCACCGTCACCACCACCCGCATTGTCCTTCTTCTTCTTCTTCTTTTTCTTTGACTTTTTCGCTTTGCTCGCCGTGCCCTCGGGCGGTACCGGCGCCGGCGGCGCGTCTGCTGCCGCTGTCGTCGATCCGTAGTGGTGGCCGTCCTCCTCCTCGTCGCCGCCGCTGTCGCCGGCTTCGTGGTGGGCCGGTGTCGGTTTCGAGCCCGTCGTCGGCGTGTCGCCCAGGTCTATGGTGTACACGCCGTTGGTGCCGTTTGGCGGTGCCGGGCGTGGCGGTGCGGATGACACGCCTACTCCTGGTCCTGGTCCTGGCCCTGGCCCTGGCGCTGCGGCCGCCGTGCCGTCCTCTTCGGCCTTTCGTGCCGCCGCCTTGGCCCGTCGCTTGGCCTTTTTGCGGTTGCCGGCCGTCGGCGCTGCCGCAGCATCCTGCGACGCCGTGGTCGCCATGGCGGTCGACGTCGCTTCGGGAGGCGGCTGCGTCGGAGAGAGGACCGGCAGAGGCGGTGCAGTTGCAGCGGCATCGGCAGACGGCGTTGGCGACCCGGGGCTGCCAGCTTTGGGGACGGTGATGAACTTGGAGCCGTCCTTGTTGGTGTACTTGGCGATGCCTTTGGCAGACGGTGACGTCGGTGACGGCAGGGCCCCGTTTGCTGTCGTCGCTTCTGTCGCTGCCGCCGCTGCTGCTCCAGCGCCGCTGGCCGACGTGGGCGGTGGCGGGTGGTTCCGGCGGTTGCCTTTCATTCTTTCTGGTCAACGAGACGATCCGGTGCCGGACACATGGGGAACGGATGACGAAAGAGCGGTCGAAGAAAATAGGCAAAAGGACACAAGGGCGAGGGAAAGAGGTCGAAAGGCCACAGGTCAAATCTAGCCAGTCGGCAGTCAGCAAAATGGGAGTCCGGCGAGCGTCTGGGGTGTTGGCACGAGATGCGATGCCACGAGCCGAAGAGGTGCTGATGTCCCACAGTAGGGGACGGCCAGGCAGGGAACGGGGCAAGGCCGTCGTTCCCAGAGGCCGTGCAGAAACTCACAGTCGTACGGCTCCGGTCACCAGGCCGATGGTCCTCGTTCTTTCGCTGGTCCGGCGGTCGTGAGCAGAAAGCAGAAAGCAGAAATGACGAGACGCAGTGGCCGCCGTGTGCGCACTCGTCGGGTCGTTTCGGCAGGCGGAGCGCGCGTGCGTGCAATTGGAGCGAGTACCGTCGCCGTCGTGTGCGGGTGTCGGGGGTTTGGGTGAGGTTCCGTGGGGGATGCGTGAGGCTGAGGTGGGCGTGACGATGTCGTCGGAGTGGTGGTGAAGGAGACGGAGAGAGAGGAGACGTCGTTTGGCCCTTGGGTCACTTTGGCGGCGTTAGGTCGTTTGGGGTTTGGTGCGGATTGGTCGTTTGGTGCGTCGTTTGGTGCGGCAAGTATCTTACAGCGGGCAGCAGGGCAGCTTGGGGGTGGGCAAGAGCAGCTACAGGGGCTGAGAGGGCGCAGAAAGAGCAGGGCGATGTTCCGTGGAGGTACTTTTCTACGCTGTGGCGCGTGGGTGGGTACAATGTGGCGACAATGGCCAAGTCACGTGGTATGGCTGGGCACCGTTTGAACCCGGGCGGACCTGCCGCTGGCCTCGTGGTTTTCCATGTACGGTGCACAGAGTATGCAAAGACGTAAAGACCAAAGAAGCACAGGAAGCAGGGAGCTTGGAAAGCTTAGAAGGCGAACATTGCCTGTGGCGGAGAGGCTCGAGTTCGACAGGCTGTTGGTGCTGTCCACGATTAGTGAGGCCGACGGAGCGCGCCTTCCTGGCCGTCTCGGTCACGAGCTGACTACACCTGCCCTTTGTGCTTCTATCTGTTTACTGAACACGTGCGTCTCGGTCGCATACGAGGCAGGAGCGCCTTTCTATGAAGACGTCTTCTCACGACTAGACGTCCCGAATCCGTCGCATCTCAGGAGCATTCCATACGATGCGTCGAGCATGACGCACGTGCGGCTGTCGGTGTCTTGTCTTTGCCTGACGGGGGTCCATCGTCACCGTAGCCGCGCCGTGCCATGGATGGCCTCAATGGGTATATCACCAACCTACCCAAATATCTCGATACGGCTTGCCTCGTTGATGCCGGATCGTTCGTTGTCATTTATGCTGTAGTTTATGCTGTCGTTGGCTGCTCTCGTTTACTGCTCTCGTCGGGCTCGTCTACAATGGCACTGCAGTAGGTCGTGTGCAGATGTAACACATACGAATGTACGTTGTACAGTGCTCCGTCTACTGCGCACCGAGGCAAACAAGGCAGAACACAAGCCGTTGGCCACTCACACGCCGCCAGGATGTCGTTGGTCTTTCTGTGTTTTTGTGTTTTTCTGTGTTTTCCGTATCTTGCGGTGCGTCCTTCTGTACATCTCTGCGTACCTCTCGCGTGCCTCCTGGGTACCTCCAGCGTCTCGTATGGGGTCATGCTCCGTGTATTGTACCGTTTTGCCTCTGGATACACTCTCGCTCGGCTGGACTGCCAAGCAAGTGGAGCACGCGTCAGGTATGTAAATACGGAGTACTCGGTCAAGAAACGAGCTGTGCGTCGTTTTCACTGCCGCTGCTGCTGCCGTTGGCCGTATTGCCTTTGCGGGCTGTTTACTCTGCTTTCCGCTTCTATCGCACCCCGAGGAAAAGAGGACGACGTGCCGTCTGCATACTCGTAGTGCCCAGTCGGAAAGAGCTCCATCCTGCACAGCCTCACGAGTGATTGGTTTAGGCGGGTCAAAAATACGAGTAGGAAGGGAGGCATCCGTTGTAGAAATATGGAATGAGACGAGAAAGAGAAAGCAAGAAACATGAAACAAGAAACTAAAATGAACGTTACAGGGCGAACATGATGCAAAGGACAGAGTGACCATGGTGGTAACGTTGGAAGCAGCCGGATATCTGCAGCTTGAGAGATCAATATTTGTGTGAAAAAAAGAAGAAGAAAAATAAAAATAAAAAATAGAAGAGCCAGGCAAGGCTGAGTGATGCGTAGCGACAAAGTGGAAGAAAAAAAAAAAAAAAAAAAAAAAACTGGTTCTGGAAGCATAAACCACTCCATTCCGAGTAAATCGTCCGCCGCGAAGCAGACCCACGATTTCAGTACTTGCACGATATGTTTTCGTTCTATATTTGTATTCCTCTATTTACTCTGTATTTTACCATTTCCCTCTCCTTCCTTTCTTGACGTTGACCCTCTTCTACGTCGCTTGTTCTCACACTGTCGTCCTGTCCCCTGTCCCCAGTAATACATCGTTTCCCTGTGTACGAAATAGCGGCTGTAGCCTCTCATTTGCCCCTGTATCTCACTGCCGTTGGGCGCCTCCCCACTAGTGCTGCATCCTCAATCCGCAGTCTACGATGTATCCTTGTATCCTTGTCCAGTCCCTACTGGCACCGTTCTCGCGTAAACACGCTCCACGCTGCAGCCAGCCGCACGACTGAGTCTGTCGTACCACGGCGAGGCCAGAACAGGAGCGGCACCCGTCGCCCAGTACTTACGCCGTATCCCACTGCGTCGAGCACACTGCAGCGGTTACATAATCCGGCAGCTTGCCTGCCCACTGGAGAAGGCACGTTCCTCTAGCCAACCAGACGGGCTCACGACCCCCAACCACACCACCACTGCATCACTACCGCGCGCTGTAATACTCAGTACGGGCAATTACGCCCTACGCCCAACTTTCCCTCCTTCCCATCCAAGACCCAAGACCCAAAAACGCCCTGGCCGGATCGCCTGGTGCCCGCTCGTTAGTTCCTTCTCTTTTCGTCGTCCGTCCTTCGTCTGCTTCTGTTCCTTTTCGTCCCTTCCTCTTCTTCTCTTCTTCTTCCCTCCTTTCCTCCTCTCTTCCTCTCCTTTTCCTTTCATCTCTCTCTCCAACTCATTCCACGACATCTCGACGATCCAACAAGCAACAATTCCTCGACCACGACCTTGTCTGCCTCCCCCTGTCCCATTCACACCACCCGCCCATCACGTCCCGCCCCCAACGCCAACAGCCCAGAGACCACCCCCCTCGTTTATCCAACGTCGATTGGCCGAAAGACCCGAGTGCCCCGGCATTGCTCATCGTCGATCTCTCAGCCTCCGAGCTTGCTTTACCCCATCGACCCCCCCCCCCCTCCCCGACGACGTCCTTCCAACACGCTTGACGAGCTCCGCGAGCAGGGGCCATCCAGCACCTCCCGGCCTCCGTCCCCGCGTCCGCCTGTATCTGTCTCTGTCTCCCCCGGCCTCGCGGCACGTCTCGCGGCGACAAAACAGCTTGTCATGGCGAGCACCGGTGCCGCGCGGGATGTCATCCGCAGGTAGGCCACGCCCACGTTTCCCTCTCCCCTCTCCCCTCTGCCCTCGGTCCCTCTTCTAACACCCCAAGGAAACTCGTCATCATCGGCGACGGCGCCTGCGGCAAGACATCGCTGCTCAGCGTCTTCACACTCGGCTACTTCCCCACCCACTACATCCCGACCGTCTTTGAAAACTACGTGACCGACTGCCGCGTCGAGGGCCGCAACGTCCAGCTCGCCCTCTGGGACACCGCCGGCCAGGAAGACTACGAGCGGCTGCGCCCGCTGGCCTACGCCAAGGCCCATGTGATCCTCATCGGCTTCTCCGTCGACACGCCCGACTCGCTCGACAACGTCAAGCACAAGTGGATCGAGGAGGCCACCGAGCGCTGCCCCGGCGTGCCCATCATCCTCGTCGCCCTCAAGAAGGACCTGCGCGAAGACCCGCTGGCCGTCGAGGAGATGCGCAAAAAGAGCCTGCGCTTCGTCACCAAGCACGAGGGCGAGTCCGCCGCCAAGGAGATTGGCGCGCGCAAGTACCTCGAGTGCTCGAGCTTGTCGGGCGAGGGCGTCGACGACGTGTTCGAGGCGGCCACGCGGGCGGCCCTGCTGACGTTTGACCGGAGCGAGGGCGGCGGCTGCTGCGTCATCTTATAGGCGGGCCGGGTCCAGAGTGGCCCGCAAACGGCGGGCCATCCCCTTTCCGAAGGCGGCTCTTCGCCGTTACCACCGCCACACCAAGTCGTACCGCCACGACACGCGACGACGCCATCATCACGTCCATCATCACTTGCTGCCGCCACGACCACGACAGCATACACATTTCCTCGCTACCACTCGTTACGACCCTCGCGCCATACGTCAGACGATCACCCTGCACCTCGGCTGCACACACGCTGCACAGAAACGGCACCACATACACGCGTCACCCATGCGACATCACACTACACCAACGCTACGACGATACTACCACACCCTTGTACTAATAGACCAACCACCCTTACCGTTGTCCGAATGAGGGAACGAACAGAATATCGGAGAGAGCCAAAAAGGAGGATGAGATGAAGAGATAGATGGTGTTGAAAAGTGTGATCATGGGCAAGACGGGGAAAACGGGCAAAAGAAGCGAGGTGTGGGCGTTATAAAGCGTCTTGCGTCTTTTTCTTTCGTGCCGTCTCTTGTCTCTGTCTCGTCCTTCTCTCTGTGATGCATCCCCTACGGAACAAAAATGTGCTGGGCTTAAAGACTTTCTTTGTTTTATTTGTTGTGCATTTTACGACTGTCAATGCTGCCTAGCCCAGCCTTTCTTTTGCCTTTTTCTGTTGTCTGTTTTACTTTCCCACTTATTACGAGAGCCTCCCACGACTGGCGTCAATCAAGCTCAGTTCTTGCTTCTTTGTCTTGTCTACATTGTGTCCTCTTCCATTGTTGTGATGCATGAACGTTAAGCGCCGTGCTGCCTAGTGTTGTCAGGAAAGGACGAGTCCAAGCCGTGTCGTATCGGCTCGCTTCGTAGCATCTACATACGCTCACTTACGCTGGTGTTGGACAATTCGTACTCCACCCATTTGCGTGTTCCATCCTAAATTGTTGATCCAATAGTTGTCTATGCATTCATCTGCTAATGTACAGTATACACTGCTTGCGAGTGTCCTCACAGGTCGTGTTCATCCCCCCCCCCTTTTCCTTCCCCTTTTCCCTTCCCCTCTCTATCGTTGCTCGCTGTCGCTCGCTGTCGCTCGCTGTCGCTCCCCGCGCCCCTACCGCTTCCAATCGTGGTTCCACGCCTCCCGCGCCGGCGTCTCCGTCTGCATCCGCGCATACTCAATCGGCACGCCCCCGTGCCGGTACACCCCCTTCTTCTCCATCGCCACCCGGTACAGGTACCCCTCGTCCCGCAGCCCCGGCCCCCGCACCGTCCGCAGCGCCTCGCACGCGTTCGCCATGCTCTGGTACTGCTGCATCAGCTCCCGCTCCCGCGCCTCCCGCTGCTGCCGCCGGAACAGCAGCCACGCCCGGTGGATCGTCCAGTGCCGCAGGTACCGGTTGCGGCCCATGCGCAGCGGCGGCGGCACAAACTTGAGCTTGTACAGCGCCTTGTCGAGGATCTTGATCTTGGGGTCGCGGTCGGCGCCCTGGTTGCGCTTGGCCCGGCGGATGGGCTGGCCGCCGTGGAAGGCGGCGCCGGGCGGGGGGCCGGCGGGGCGCGGCGCCGAGGACGAAAATGGGCGGGCAGTGGAGGTGGAGGTGAAGGTGGAGGCCATGGTCTGTGGTGCTGCCTGTGGTGTTGCTGCTGGCCGTAATGAGGAGAGGCGGCTTGTGACGGAGGCCAGAAGACGGCCCGGCAGGGCAGAAAGGGCCGACGGCGCGGCCATAGTGGGTGGCTGGGTGTCGCAGCGCGCGTGTGTATTGATAGAAAAGACTGGACGAGCGTTGTCGTCTCAATTGGGTCGCCGTGGCGGTGGTCGTTGTGTATGTGGTCGCCTCGTTCGCCAATGGAGGTTGAAGACGGCACGCGGTGCGGTTTGTACTGGAGAACGGCAGAAAAAGGCGGTGGAAAATTAATGATCCGACCCATCCCGAGAGCAGCTTGGCGACTTGGCCAGGCTCGCTCCCCCACTATTACAGATCCCCAGCCCAGAGCTCATATTTACTGGGTGTTGGTGAGTTGCCCAGTGTAAGTGAGCCTGTGACGTCTCTGAACAAAACCAGTTTCAGAAAACCGTCTCAGAAACCTCTTCTTCTCGGCTAGAATAGGACCCTTTTTTTGATTTTCTTATTTTAGGTCGTCTACTTGTGCTGTTTACCGTTGCTTGTTTTTTTTCTTTCAAAAATGTATATCCCTCATGTCTTATCTCTCCTCCATATCTGTTCATGATCTTTTCTGTTTGGCCGTTTCCTCGGCAAAACCCTTCGCTTCGAGATCTTGCAGATACACCTCTGTCTTTTCGCTGTCGAAATCATATGCAAGCCGTACCATCTCGTGCACCAAACCCCGGTCGGCGCTGGCGATCCGGCCCAGACGTGCGAAGCAACCATAGATTCGCGACGGTGGACGGTCCAAGACGTCTGCAAAGCAGCCGCCCGCCCACGCCCGGCCTTGTTCCCTCAGGGCCGTCTCGGCAGCGCGGAATCCATTCACATACATCTTGCGCGCCGCCTCCTGTCTCGACACGTTTGTGTAGGCCACGTGTGTCGGGTCGGCCAAGATGGCCTGGATCTCCGCGTCCGAGTCGAGCAGCGGAAAGGGCATCGGGTAGTGATGGACGGCCCCGGGGGCGGATTGGGCAAACTCCCAGTCGATGACGGCCACGATGTTGAACGCGCTGTCCACGAGAATGTTCTGGGTGCCGAGATCCATGTGGTGGAGAGGGAAGCGTTCGCCGTCCATGTGGGGGTAGACGGACGTATTGTATACGACGTCGTGAAAAACGAAGACGCCCAGTGCGGACCAGGGGAGACGGTCGCCGGGCGCACGACGGCGGCTCTCATGTCGCTCCCTTTTGACCGCAGAATCGGCAATGGCTTTGAAGTATGCAGCCGTACTGGAGAACGGACCGGGGTTGTCCAGCCCGTCCAAGGGCGCTGCTGCCAGCCTGCCCAGAACGGGCTCGCCTTGGTCGGTCACGGACGAAATGGAGCCGATGCTTGGGAGGGACAGAGTAGCGATCTCGGCCTGCACGCGAGTCCACTGTGTGATGATGTGTTGTTGTGTGGGAGTCTGGAGATGGGCCCGTTAGAAACAGAGAACACACATATGGGACAGTGGGACGGGAGGACAGCAGAAACAAGGCACTGACGGGAAGATCGCACATGTCAAACTCGACCTCCTGCAGTGTGTTCCCGTAGAAGCCTTCGATCAGCATGTACGGAGCGCCAAGAGCAGCGGCCCCGGGCGACCCGGCGGCTTCGTAGGCGTAGACGTTGGGAATCCGGACTGCCGGCAGATGCGTCCGGACATGTTGCATCGTCGCCACTTCACAGCCGATCGCGTACTCTTCGTCCTCGTCGCTGAGGGCCGCGGGCGTGTCAGGATGCCGTGGCAGACGGACCCTGGCAATGACGAGTCGTCTGTCGTCTGCAACAAGCTCAAAGCAGATCCAGTACTGTCCGGCCGAGAAGGGCTTGCTGAGTGCAACGGGCTGGCCAAGGACGCGTCGAGTGTGGTCAATCAGCACAGCTGCATCAAGCTTGGCGAGAATCCCTTCCAGCCGTTCCTTCATCCCACCATAGTGCCACGGATCGAAGGAGGCCCATTTTGCACTCGGGAGAGCCATCGAGCTGGAGTCTGACTCTATTGACTTGCTTGCGATCAAGCGAGAAAAACGACGGGGTCTTGCAGAGCGTATAAAACGGCATTGTAGGCTGTCATTTCCGTACAAGTCGGTGTAACTATCTTCCGTTCTGGAGAGCACAAATGCAAGCTGAACATGGCCGCATTTCGGGCCTCTTGTCTCACGACGCACTGCGGAGCATTTATTTGGCTCCAAACTGGGGCATATCCTCGGGATAGAAAGCTACCAACCTCGACGTGGATGTAGTCTTCTGTGAGGGAGTTGCATTCTGTATTCTGAAGCTTGCTTGATCAAGTGATATGTCACGACTAGGCCAAATGGCATGCAGGCATTTTCTGTTCTATGGTCGACGCTTGCTTTTCTAATTTTGTCCTTTTTGTTTTATTTATTTTTCAATCCCCTTTCTTTTGACGTTTTCCGGTTCTCTCACAAATATTTATTAATCTTCTTTCCTTTTGTTTATTTTTTATTTTTTATTTCTTCTTGTTTATTTTATATTCTTATTTTATTTTATTTTCTGTACTTCACTTTTCTTTGTTTTCTTCTCATACATTTTAGTTCCCTGCATATACTTTCGTACGGCTAGAACAATACAACACGAGACTCCTTCAGCCACTTACCTATGTCCTTTGACCATTCTATGCATTCTATACAATGATCAATAGACATTAAAGGTGGCCAGATGCTTCCCATGCTTTCTGGTTTCTGCTTTCTGGCCTCATTGTGCTCATTGCTCCTTCCATTGCCTGTTCCTTCGCTAGTCAATAGTGTAAGCCCCAATCGGGAAAGACCATGTCCATGGCATGGCTAGTATCCAATGCACCTTCCTCGTATGCTCCATGGTCCTTCCCAACACGACACGTAGGCCGCGCTTTCCTTTGGAAGCGCGCAGACAGTGACGCGTAAACAACAACAGCACGAGGCCGTACAGCAGATCCTACATTCTGCTATCTCCCACATCCTTCGACGTCATTTTGCACACACACATCCTGTCCTGTTTCTTCCACATTGCCTTTCCTTCGTCCCGCATGCTATACATCACTCACACGTTCACCTACTGCTTTATACGTCCTACGTCTTTCAACAGCATGTTTTCTCACTTTCTAACCGTGTCTTAGAGAATAGAGCTTCCTCTACTCCGTGGCGGCAATTTCAGCAACACGTCTTCCTCCATGATAAATTGTCCAAGATCAATGGAGTCAAGGGCACAGAGGACCGTCCATCTGGTGACAGGTAACGCTCCTTCGTCTGTGCACAACATGAGACCAAAGCGCTCATGCTAACAAAGTCCAGCTTGGATCTAGCTAGACTGGGTGTGCCGCCGCCCGACGGACCGCACGCCGCATCACCGACGCCACCGCCACAGCCAGCACGGCGGTAACCTTGTGAACCGACCTGGTCAACGAAACAAAAGAACAATTCGAGTCCGCGAGACTTGAAAAGCCCGGCCGCTGTGCTGATGGCGAAGAAAGGACGGACATGGGTCACAAAAAGGAGTTTACGGGGATTGGACTTCGTCACGTTTATAGCGTTGGAGAGGTAGCCATACTATCCATTCAGCAAGTCCACGCAACGAGAGGTGCTCCTCTGACGCAGAATCCAGCAGCAGAAAGCACAACAATATGGCCCATCACGGCTTGGAAGGCTCGCCATCGTCGTCGGCCCGGGCGGAATAGTGGTGCTACTAACCATTGCGAAAGCTGTGGCCACGCAGCCGGTGTCTCCGTAACCGGCTGCCGCGAACCCGGAGACTCGCCATCTTAAAATGACGTGCTTGACGCCGTTGGGTCTGTGGGCACTGTTGCCAGCGCCATTGTGGCCGCCCTGGCCTACTGGTGACTGCACGCCGCGTCACGTCGCGGGAATTGAATTTGTTTACTTTTGCAACGTTCGAGGTGCAGCCATCCCCGTACACCATTCCCCATTCCCCAGTCTCTGTCCATTATCCCATTCGTGCAGAATGTCCATAGAAAGAGAGTTGCGCCTCTGGCGCAGAAACCGGCGACAGCAAGTACAGTAACAGCAAGCTGCAGACGAAGAGGAGCGCCGGCTGCTTGACAAGCAGCTGGACCAGGATCTACATTGGCAGCAGCAGCAGCAGCAAGTACAGCAAAGCCAGTCATGGCTTGGAAAACTCACCGTCGTCGGCCTGGGCGCCATGGTGATACTGGCAACCATAGTGAAAGCTGTGCTTGCCCAGCCCACTCCCACTCCCACCCCACCGGCCGCGGCCAGCCCGGACGCGTCATCGTCCTAGAAGCACGGGTTTGACGTTGCAGGGTCCGTGGCAACAATAGCAACCGCAATTGTTGCTGGCCTAGCCTACTGGCGCCCGCACGCAGCACCGGCACCGCCTCCTCCCTTGGGACCATCCAGCACGGAGTCGACCGAAATTCTCGCGCTGGTGCTTCTCTGGACAAAGCAGTCGAAACGCCTGGCAACCAACCTTGCCCGTGTGCTGAAAACAGCACCGGACAACGAGAGACGCAGCGTCGCTGGACACGCCGCCTTGGCCGTCAACGAGTGGCGAAGCATCATTATGAGCCACAATATGGATATTGGGCGAGCCCGGGCCCGGAGACTACCAGAAGCGGACATCATCACAGCAGAAGGCGCCATGGCCGACTTTGTTACTAGCTTGGACCGTCTTCAATCGCTATTGCTTTCTTGAGAACATTTACGTGGTAGCCATCACCATCGCCGCCCATCCACAATGTCGACCGAGCGAGAACTGCGCCTTTGGCATAGAAACATGGCACGTCTGGAGCGGCAAGAACAGCAGCAGCAACAGCACCAGCACCAGCCAGGCCCCTCGCAGCTTGGTAGGCTCGCCGTGGTCGGTTTGGGCGGCGCAGTGGTGCTACTAGCCATAGCAAAAGTTGTGTCCGCCCAGCCGGTGTCCCCGCTACCGGCTGCCACGAGCCCGGAGACTCGCCGTCCTAGAAAGACATTGCTTGACGCCGTTGGGTCTGTGGCCACCTTTGCCACCGCCATTGTGGCCGCCCTGGCCTACTGGCGACCACACGCCGCGCCACCGGCCCCCAATCCCTCATCCCTCCCCGCCACCACCGCAATGGCCCTGTCAACCGGCTCGACTGACCAGTCAACCGACCTGGTCAATAAAATAGAAGGACAATTTAAGCCCACGAGAGGCTTTGAAAAGCCCGGCCTCCGGATCTCTGCTCGGCTTGTGCTGGCACATGCCGAAAGGGCGATATCATCGGCCCAAGACAGCATTGTCCACACCCCGGACACGCCCGACAATGAATGGCACGTGTCGCTGGCACAGAGGGCCATTGGAAGGCTCGAGGAGGCTATGGAGGCCTCCGAGAGGTGGCGTCCACTGGCGCTCAGTGATTGTTTTATTTTTTACCCATTCTCTTGTTGTCCGGTCTGCCAAGTGTACCGATGGCTATCGTTTTAGTTTCGTGTTGACGCAGAGTATATTTCCTACCATGGCGATTTCTTCTCTGTCTACGTCTCTTAACTCGGCTTCCCTTTTGTGATGACCCAGCCATAGTAGTTGAACGTCCCCTCTGTGCCGCCCAGCGTCTCCAGCTCCATGTCCCACGCCTTTCCGTCGTCACCCTGCAGGCTCTGGTCAAACAGCGGCCGGATAAAGTGCGGCTGCCGGAACGTCACGTACACAAACACGCCGCCGTCGTCCGCCTCGGCCAGCACGCGGTACACCTCCCGCAGGTAGCGCCCCGTGTTGTCCAGCACATCGTCCGGTGGGCGCCACGGACTGCCGTGGATCATGGCGTCGAGCGTGCCCTTGTCGAAGCCGACCTGCACCGACCCCGACGGCACCTCCGCCATGTGCCGCACGTCCATCTGCTGCCACTGCATAGACCGGCCCGTGTACCGCGCCGCCATCAGCTGGATCACCGTCGCCGAGAAGTCCACGCAGAGCTGGTTGCGGTAGCCGCGCGTCTCGAGCGCAGCAGGGATGGCCTGGGCCGAGTTAATGGCGATGTGCGAGATTGGAGCGAAGGGGGGCAGGACTTACACTATCGCCGCACCCGAGGTGCAGGACACGGGGGTTGTCGGCCGGTCGACACCGCGGCCGGTCAAACAGCACCTTGGCCAGAAACGGCTCGAGGTCGCTGTAGGAGCGGAACCACTCGTGTGTTGGCGCGTCGGCTGGAGCTGGTTTTGTGCTTTTGCTCTCGCTCTTGCTCTCGCTCTCCGCCACACCGTCGTCCTTGACCGCCACGGCATACCGCCCGTCCCAGAACGCGGCGTGGCTCAAGACCTCGTCGTTGTGTGGATCGTCCATGGCGGCTGTTGTCGTTGCTGTGGATGTGGTTGGCAAAGGTTGTCTCAGAGGGCGAGGTGTCGTCGAAACGGAGATTTTTCAATGGCCAGCGCGATGTTTAGTGGGCACATGACATGCGCTAAATGGACATCCACAGAGGGTGCACATTCGCAGTTTTGCCCAGTGAACACAGTGTATTTAGTGCATTAGCTGGCAGCCCATCATTTTGTAAGTGCTGCATTGAATTGACACTATCACTAAAAGGCTACCTTGAGCGAGTACGTAGAAGTCAAATAGTATGGATACGACGGGCGTGATTGCCTGCTATTCACCGCGCGACGAGCACAGTGTGTCCTCGCTGTCGTAGTCGCTGGCGCGGTCCACGTCCACGTCCACGTCCACGTCCACGTCCACGTCCACGTCCACGTCCACGTCCACGTCCACGTCCACCTCCACGTCCACGTCCACGTCCACGTCCACGTCCACGTCCACCTCCACCTCCACGATGGTCACCGCGCCGCCATGGATCAATTCCAGCAGTTCGTTTTCGCAGTCGTCTGACTGCACCACGGCGACGGTCGCACACGTCTCGGCTTTTGTCGGACACCAGTCGTCGCCGTCCCCGGATATCGGGCCCGGCGCGTGCGACGCCAACCGCGCCAGCGTCTTGGTCCAGTTGTCCGGCCGGGTTTTTCTGTAGCGCAGACACGGACAAGGCGCGGCCACGGCGAACGCTTCCAGCACAGACACGCGCATGGCGGCGGCACGGCCGGCTGCGTCCATGGCCGAGGCCGCGGCCGCGGCCGCCTCGCAGGACAAGAACGGGTCGGCGACGCGCACGGCTGCGGCCGCTGCGTGCGCGGCGGTCCCGGCGGCGGCAGCGACCCGGGACGCGAGCTGCAGCCGGCGGACGTCGTCGACGTCAAGATGGATGACGGTGCTGCTACTGTTGTTGGTACGGCGCGCTTTGGGGCCCGTGCGGCCCCAGCGGCCGTCTGTCGACCCCAACCGCCGTCGGAACACGCGCTCGTACGTGGCCCGGTCCAGCCGCGTGACCCGTTTTGTGTGCCCCGGCCGGGCCGCCTCCGTGGCCGCCGTGGCTGCGTCCGTGGCCACCGCGGCGGCTGCTATGACCTCGCGGACGAGGCGCCCGAGCTGGCCGACGTGGGCCGCCGTCGACAGACACATCGCGGCCAGGTTCAGCACGAGGGGCCACACGAGCCACGCCAGGCACGCGAGGGTGCCCAGCAGAGGACTGACGTGGCTGCAAAAGAAGAAGACATAGGTAGCGAAGCTGTCGACAAGGCGGAGCACGCGGAAGACGCGGACGTAGCCGAAGATGCTGGACACGCGGCGCGCTCGTGCCGCCGTTGATGCGGCGTGGGCCCCGAGCACGGCCGTCTCGGCCCAGCCCTGGAACGACCGATGGCTGTTCAGCCTTGGCGGGAGGCCCGTGTAGACGACGGCGTCGTCGGGGGTCGCTGTGCCGCGCCATGCGGATGCGTACTGCCGGCTCCCTGTCGTGGCCAGCATGTCGTGCGACACCGCCTGCACCGCCGTGGCCACGGCCAGGGCAATCGTCGTGGCCGCCTCGGCGACGTAGTGGTCGTAGAAGGCGCCGCGCTGCTTGATGCCGACGGCGACGGCCTGCGTCAGGCCGGCCGCCGCGACGGACGCCATCTGCAGGGTCTCGACGGCGTCCATCAGCTTGGGCACGTGCGGTGCATCAAAGGTCGAGTCCCAGGTCGGCGTGTGGGGGGCCATCATTATGAGTTCTGGTGTTCTGGTGCTCTGGTGTTATGGTGTCTCTTTGATAGATCTCTGGTTGTCGCTGTCGTAGGTCATGGAGCGAGATACGTGGACGATAAACGTATGGCCTACAAGTATGGCCCCATGCATCTTTATGCATTTTGCCTTGCTCGTACCAACAGGAGCTCCTCCAAAGTGTAAAGCAGACGGTGGCGTAATTGACTCATTGATTCGAGTGCTGACTGTAAATGTGTAGCGTGAGGCTGTGTAATGTACTGTACCTTGCATGTACTCCTTTGGCAACTGACGATTTTAGGCCGAACATCCCGTCAGAATCACCAACATTGCCTGTCGATACCACAAAAATATACGCGTGCTGTATTGTTTAAAGAGATACAACGTACAGCGTATCGGATATGCTTGTTTCCGATTTGGTTATTGTTGGTGGTTGCCTGTCAGTGGCTGCCGTCTATTGTCCTGTCTGGGAAGGCACGCGTTGGTCTTGTCGACGACCATGCAGATGTAGAAGGAACGATGGGTTCTGGTGGGTACGGCACATAATAACGCGTCCACTGGAATCAGATTCATTAACATTTACAACATTTAAGAGGCAGCTTTCCAAAATGTTTACTGAGCGGGAGTTACGCCAGCGGCATCGAAGCAAGGCCCGTGAACAACAACTAGACCAAGAGGCTACGGTACGGCAAGATAAGCAGCAGAAAAAGCGGCAGCAACAACAGCGACAACAGTGGCAACAAGACCAACGACGGCAGCCACGACATCAACCGCAACATCAACAGCAGCATCAGGAGCAGGAGGAACAGCACCAGCATCAGCACCAGAGCCAGCATGGACCCCCGTCCCAGCAGCAGCAGCAACACCAGTACCAGCAGCAGCAGCAGAATCAGCAGCAGAATCAGCAGCAGCAGCAGCAGACGGCGCTGGTTCAATATGGTAGGCCCATCGCGATAGGTGTGGGCGGCGTGGTGATCCTCGCAGCCGCGGCGACGAATGTGGCTGGCCATCCCACGGCCACTCAGCCTGCCTCGGCGGACCCCGTTGCAAACCCGACTTAGAAAGATCGTGTCGCAGCCGCAAGCCAAATAATTGGGAGCGTACTGGGGGCGGCAGGCTTTCTGCTCAGTGTTTTCCAGCTTTTCTCGACCAGCAAGACTGCCCAGCGTCCACAGCATGACCCTGCTTTGGCTTTGGTGGCGGGATCGGCGCTGAGTATGGCCAACCTGGCTACTGAACTGGCGCTTTTGCAAGGAACTGTGGGAGTGGACGAGAGACGCAAAATCGACCCCCTGATTACTTTGTTTCTAAAAGAGGCCAGGGCAGCTTTAGGTTGCCTCATATGTGAAATTGCCGGAGCAGACGGAGATAGACGCCTGGAAGCGCAAGTGGTAATGGCAGAGCGCAAAGAAGAAATGCGCATGGATGCTTTGGAAAAGCTGCAGGGGAGATCTGGGGATTGAGTCAATATTGTTACTAATCGTGTTGAGAAAATAAACGAGGCCAAGTTGTTTTATTTGCCTGTCTACACTGAATGACTTGATGGGGTATTGCTGACAGGGTTGGGAGGACGTCAATGGAATTTATTTGTTTTTCACCAGGGGAAATCGTGACTGCAAAATGTGACAACAAATAAACATGAAAAATAAAAAATAAAGAAATAATAACAGGAACAGCAAAATGTCTGTCTTACCACCTCTACCTTACATCACCCTTTCCTCGCCCCCACTACTCGCTGTTGCCCGCGCCACGGCCAGCACCAGCACCAGCACCACCAGCACCGCCCGCACCGCCGCCGCCCATCATGTTCCGCGCCATGTCGGCAATGCTCGGGTCGGACATGAGGGCGGACAGGTCGGGCATGCCGCCGCCGCTGCCAAACTGGTTGGCCATCTCGCGCAGGCGCGGGTTGCCCATGAGGTTGGACATGAGGTCGGGGTTGGACATGAGGTTCTGGGCCATGGACGCGAACATGGGGTTGTTCATGATGGAGGCGAAGTCGGGGGCGCCGCCGGCACCACCGCCCGCGCCACCGCCGGCACCACCACCGCCAAACATGCCGGCCAGGCCGCCCAGGTTGGGCAGGCCACCGGCGCCGGGACCGCCGGCTCCGGGCGAGCCCGCCGACACGGTATCCCGGGAGGATTCCTCCTCCTCCGCCAACTCGTCCACGCGCCGCTTGGCCGTCTCGTAGCCCTTCTTCATGGCGTCGCTGCCGCCGTTGCCCTCGTAGGTGATGCCCTGCTGGTAGGCGTCCATGGCGCCGCGGGCGTCGCCCAGCGCAAACTTGGCCAGGCCCAGGCGCGACCAGGCCTTGGTGTAGTGCGGGTCGAGGGCGACGGCGGCCTCGGCGTCGGTGCGGGCGCTGGCGTGGTCCTTGGCGGCCGAGTGGGCGGCGGCGCGGTTGGAGAGGTAGATGGCGTTGCGGGGGTGCAGGGCGAGGGCCTGGGTGTAGAGGGCGATGGCGGCCGCGTAGTCCTTTTGGGCCATGGCGGCGTTGCCCTTGCCTTTGAGGGCCTCGGCTTCTTTCTTGGTGGCGGCGGAGGGTTCCACGGGCGGCGCGGCGGCGGCGGCGGCGGCGGCGGCGGCCGCTGACGTAGACGGGCTCGAGGAAGACGGGGTCGACGACGACGCCGCCGCCGCCCCAGCTCCGCCCGCACCACCCCCCCTCAGCTTCTCATATACAGAGTAAATCTTCTCCAGCGACTGCCCGCCCACGGCCGCCTTGACGGCCGCCTGGTCCGCCGGGTCCACCTTGAACGCCTCGGCCACGCAGGTAATGGCGACCTCGACGGAGTCGCGCTCGTCGGCCGCAATGGTGCCGTCGGCCGCCGACGTCGACAGGAAATCGCAGATGGCGAGCGCGAGGCGCTGTTTTGACGTGAGGGACTGGACTGTTAGTGGGGGCCTGTTCGGCGTAGCGAGCAGAGCGAGCTGAGCGAGACGGAGTAACGACTTACCATGGTGAGTGTGTGTGTGCGTGTGTGTGTGAGTGTGCGTAGGTGTAGAGGAGTTGTTGTGTAGAGAATTGACAGCCAACGTTGAGCTGAGCCAAAGTGGTGATGCTGTTTGGTGCCAACGACGCCCTGCTTCGTACCTGCCAATCGAAACCGACAGCACCTCGCAGAAGCCCAACGCCGACTCCACAGGGAAAGAGCGACTGCTAGCTTCGTCCCTTTGGAGGGGTCGTGGAAGGCTCGGGAGGGCTCCACTTTTACTGGACGACGTTGAGCAGCAGCCTGCTGGTGGCGGTTGCACGTGGATTCGGTGATTCAGTGAGTGAACAGCGTAATACAGTGCATACATGCAGTTAGCGTACAGTGCATACAGCACATACTGTAAAGACCACTGTACGAGCTTCCAGCTGTAGCGGTGTTGAGCCTCACGCTGTAGCACAACGGCCCCAAAAGACAAGATCGTCACGACCAGCCAACATACCGAGGTCGACATCACATCCCGGCCTTCCCCCTGCGTGCACAAACGGGTCGAGCAGCCACCTGTTTTGTCGATGACTGTTGTTTCTGCTCGCTGGCGAGACACTGCAATGCGCTGGGCGTGACGTTGTCTCGACATTTCCACCAACCTTCGCCTTCACTCTGATCTCACCACAACCTCCACACATCACCACCATGGTCTCCGCCGAGCCGACGGGCCCCGCCCCCGCAGACGACGCCGACGACAAGTCCTGCTTCATCTGCCTGCAGACGGCCGCCGAGACGCCCGACGCCGCCTGGGTCACGCCCTGCCCCTGCTCGCTCGACGCCCACGAGGCCTGCATGCTGCAGTGGATCGCCGAGACGGAGGCGACGCTGCGGCCGAGCGGCGGCGGCCGCCGCGCCAAGAAGCTGCGCTGCCCGGCCTGCAACGCGCGCATCCGCACCGTCGAGCCGCGCGACGCGCTCGTGGCCCTCGGCGACCGCGCCGTGCGCGCGTACCAGCAGACGGCGCCGGCGCTGCTGGGCACGATGCTGCTGGGCATGGGCGTCGTCGGCTCGAGCTTCTATGGGTTCCACGCCATGGCGGCGGTGGCCGGCGACGGAGAGACCCTGGCGTGGCTGCTGTCGGGTGTGGGGGAGGCGGAGGACGGGATGGCGGCGGCGGCGGCGGCGGCGGCCATCACAGCGACGACGACAACAACAACGGCCGGCGGTGGGCCCATCGTCCTCCCCGTGACCGTCTCCTGGCGCGACGGCATGGCGTTTGTCCACAAGATCGTCCTGCTCAACCTCGTCGCGCCCGGCCTGCTGCTGCACCGCGCCGTGCCCAGCCTCGCCCACCTCGTCGCCCTGCCGCTGTCCCTCGGCTACGGCGCCTCGCTCGTCTGGCGCCACCACCTGCCGCGCTGGCCGCCGTCGCCGCGCTGGGCCGTCGCGGCCCTGCCCACGCTCAGCATCGCCTACGCGACGGCCTACTACGACCTCTTTGGCGGCCTGGAGCGGCGGCTGAACCGGGCGCTGCGCGGGCTGCCCGAGACGGAGGCGGAGGGGGAGGAGCATGGAGAGCGGCACGAGCTGCGGGCGCCGGGGGCGGGTGTCGATGCCCACGCCGACGGGGACGAACATGCCGACGACCGCGGCCTCGTGGCCCGGCTGCGGCGCATCGGTGCGCTCCTGGCCCAGCTAGCGGGCCACGTCCACGACCACGACAACGACAACGGACACGGCGTCGACGAGAACGAGAACGAGAACGGGCCGGGACTGGTGGGTCCTCAGGTTGTCGTGGACATTGTGGTCGAGGAGCTGGAAGAGGACCCACAGGGCGACGACGGCGGCGACGAAAATGACGACGACGGGTGGGTCGATGAGGAGGACGACCACGACAACCACGACAACGAGATCTTGCCGCCTCGGGTGGTCCGCGACAACGACCTGCATATTCTGGGCGACGTGGACGATGTGGGTGACGTGGGCCATGCGGGCCATGGGAACAACGACGACGCGGCCTTGCCACCGCCCGAAATTCTGCGGGCGCGCGTGGGTGTGGCGGCCGATGCCGACCCCGACGCGGGCGACCTCGGTGCCGCCGACCAGGACGCCATCCCCCTCGCCGAGGCCCTCGCCGCGCAGGTGGCCGACGCCGACGGCCCCGTCCCCGCCTTGGCCGATGCTCCTCCTCCTCCTGCGAATGCTGGCGGCGGCGGCGGCGGCGGCGGCGGCGGCGGCCTGTACGTCTCCGACATCCTGGCCGCCATCACCACCCAGCTCTTGCTGCCGCGCTTCGCCGCCACCTTTGGCGCGCTTCTGGGCCACGTGCTGCCGCGCGCATGGGTGACGCCGCCGGTGGCGCTGCAGACGACGACGACGGTGCGCGGCGGCGGCGGGCGTCCGGGCGGGCTGTTGACGCAGCGCTGGGGCCGCAGCCTGGTGGGCGGGCTGCTGTGGGTTGTGCTGCGGGACGCGTGGACGCTGTACATCAAGTACCGCCGGGTGCAGGTCAAGAAGCAGCGCAAGATCAAGAACGTGGACAGGACGCGGCCCAAGGACGCGGCGACGCAGGCGTAGTGGGCATTACGATAGATTACGGCTACCAGTATTCAATTTCAACGTTTATGAGCAGTACGACGTACACGTACAAGTACAAGGCCTCTGCTGCCCCCTGGCCCCCTGGTCCCTCACTGCACTCCCTTCCCCACGTACAGGGCACTGCCGCTGCCCGGCCGGCTCAGCACCACGGCCGCCGCCCGCTGCTCGGCCGTCAGCTCGGGCCGCTTGCTGTAGTACTCGTCGTCCCAGGCCCGGCGCACGGCGTCCACCTTGTTCGCCGGCACCAGGTGCACGCTGCAGCCGCCCCAGCCGGCGCCCGTCACGCGGCTGCCCAGGCTGCCCGCGCGGCGCGCAATCGCGCACAGGTCGTCGAGCTCGGCGCAGCTGCACTCGTAGAGGTCGCGGCAGCTGTCCTGCGTGGCGTTGAGCAGCGCCCCGAGCTGTTCGGCGGTGGCCGCGTCGCCGTGGCCGGCCGCGCGCGCGGCCGCCAGCACGTCCATAAAGTCGAGCACCCGCAGCGCCTCGCCGAACACGTGCAGCGCGCGCTGCCGCAGCTTGAAGCGCTCCGCGCGCACGGGGAACGTGCTCATGTAGTCGCGCTCGAGCGCGGCCACCGTGACGCCGAGCGTCGCCGCAATGTCCTCGCGCGTGTAGCCCGGCTCGGACGCCAGGTGCTGGTCGACGAGCGCGACGAGCGCCTGCAGCTGCGCCTTGGGCGAGCGCGGCGTGTTGGGCACACCGCCCTGCGCCTGCAGCGCAAAGTACGTCTCGTGGAAGCCGTGCAGGCTGATGCCGAGGGGCGCGTGGTCGGCGGGCAGGCGCGTGCCGGGCGGGTTGAGCACGGCATTCAGGTAGGCCGCCGCCAGCGTGCACTCGACGACGCGCAGGTTGTAGTGGATGGGGCCCGTGACGAACTTGTCGGCGGCCACAAACGACTGGGCGATCAGGAAGCAGAGCTCCGTCTCGGGCGCCGCCGCCGCCGGGAAGAACACCGGCCGCGCCGTCAGCGTCGGCGCAAAGCTCACAAACAGCGCCGACCCGCGCTCCGCAAACACCGACGCCGCCTGGTCCATGCCGCCCGCGTTGACGCCCACGCTGCGCTCGCTGACAATCGCCAGCTCCGTCAGCGCCGTCTTGTCAATCGCCACCGCCCTCGGGTCAGCGTCGTGGGCCGCCAGCACCGCCAGCGCGCTGCAGCTCGTAAACGCCGCGCTCGAGCTCAGCCCCCCGCCCACCGGCACCGTGCCGTCCAGCACCACCTGCAGGCTGCGCGGCCGCAAGGGGGCCAGCCCGGCCGCCGCCCGCTTCTGCCGCAGCAGCGCCAGCGCGCCCCGCAGCCCCGACTTGAAGTAGTTGGTCCACTCGTGCACGCGCGCGTCAATGGCCACCTCGTCGTCCGCGCCAAACACAAACGTCTGCGGCGCAAACTTGGGCAGCACGTTGCTGATCTCCACCGTCCACCTTGGGTCCTCGCTTCGCTCGCTGTTGTCGTCCCCGCCCACGCCCACGGCAATGAGGCAGTCCCCCGTAATCGCCATCGGCAGCACGCTGTACAGCGAGTAGTCAATGTGCTCGCCAATCACATTCACCCGCCCCGGGCTGCGCGCCACAAAGTCCGCCTCGCGGCCGTGCCGTGCCCGAAACGTCGCCAGCAGATGCTGCCACCGCGTCGTCTGCGCGGGCACCGCATCCTCGGTGTAGATCTGGCCCAGCCGGTCGACGACGGGGACGGTGGTCATGATGGGGGGAGGGGGGGGGGGAGTGCAAAGAGGGAGTTGTCAGGTATTACTTCGTGTCGTACGCCGTAGGGGGGAGACGATGGATGTAGAAAGATGGAGGGAGCCGAGAAAAGCTGGGAATACGAAGAGTCGAGAGGAGGAAGAGTACAACAGCTCCTTCCTGCGGAACGCCCGTCGAGCTCCAGTAAGCCCCTAGACGGACCCGCCCAAAAAGGAAGTTGCTGCACCACGCGACCAAACGGGCAGGAGTAACAGCGAGAGAACTGTACCCAGTACGCCAAAGGTACTTTTGTTTTGGCGGGGAACAACGATGGACCGACGTCATTCGGCCGTTCCGCCGCAGTGGACACAGCTAAAATAGGGGGTAACCCCGCGGCTTACAGCGTCTTTAGTCACGTAGAGCACAAATACAGGGCAAATACAGGGCAGTCACAGGCAGTCGTGATGTTCAGGGGCTCCAGTCGACAAGACAATCTCAGCAGGAAAAAGAAGCAGGAAAAAGAAGCAGAAAAAAGAAGCAGGAAAAAGAAACGACAATTTTGTTATTTGTTAGAATTAACGTCTCCCAACCCCTAATTGATGCGGTATTGTGCGGCGAGAGCAAGCAGACTACTGTCTATGTAGGACTGCAATTAAGACTCAAGTACCTCCCCGAGCCTCTTCCCTCGCTCCTTCCTGTCGCGGTGCCTCGGGGCATCTCCACCGAGCCCTGTCCACTACCAGGCAAGCGCGGAACGTCGGTCAGCCCCTATCAAGCCCCTATCAAAACCCCATCTTCACATACGGCGTAATACATAGTACAGCCTGCCATCCCAATTGCTTCTACTTCTCCTACGCTCTCTGTCCTCCTCCTAGCTACGCTGCGCTCGCAACCCCCATGCCCAGTGCGTCCGTGGACCCGTCGCCAGCCGCCACATCGACGCCAGGTCCCCGGCCTGCTCGCCCGCCTCAATCACCAGCGCCTCCAGCGCCTTGTGCGCAAACGCCACCGCGCACGCCTCCTCCGCAAACAGCGCGCAGTTGAGCGCCGCCCGCGTGTACGCCTGCCGGCCCACCAGCGTGTCGAGGCCGGCGTCCTCGTACAGGATGGCGAGCTCGATGCCGGTGTTGGCGGTCGTTGGCGGTGACGACGAGGTGGTCGTGTCGCCGCTGTCGAGCTGCGCCTCGAGCGCCCGGATCGCGGCCACCTGCGCGTCGCGCTCGGCCGCCGCCGTGGCGTTGCGGCACAGCGCGCACGCACACGTGAAGCCCCAGTCGCGCAGCCGCGCCTGCCGCTCGGCGCGGGGCAGCAGCACGTCCACGTAGCTGACCGTCAGCTCGTCGCCGGCGTCAATGTCGCGGACGGCCACCACGGTCTGCGTGATGCCGTCGGCGTGGTAGTGGAGGCTGGGAAGGGGAGGCACGTTAGCCGTCGTCATGTCAGGGCTCTTCACAGACGAGGACAGGGAGGGCTTACTTCGGCCGGCAGTCGTGGTTGAGGCGCGCCGCCGCCGGAAAGCACCCCAGATGCCCCGTCGACGCGTCCCGGCCGCCGTCCAGAAACAGCCGGAAGCAGTTGGTCTCGATGTTGGCGTACCCGCCGCCGCCGCCGCCGCCGCCACCCACGTGCGCCTGCCGCTGCAGCTGCCGCCGCGCGCGCGCCGGCAGCCTCTGCGTGGCCGCCGCATACAAACCGTCCAGCGACGGCGCGCCCGCTTTGCCGGCGTGCGTGTCCCAGTGCGTCAACAGCGTCGCCGCGTGCACCATCAGCCTGTCGCCCCGGCGGATCGTGCTGTTGGCCACGAGGCCCCGGCCCTTGCCGGCCACGTCGGCCGCGTAGAACGGCGGCGGGTCGCTGACCTGCGCCAGGGCCGCGGCGCCCAGACGGTGCGGAAGACGCGCGAGCCGCGCCGCATTCTCGGCCGTCGTCACAACGGCGATGCCGCTGCCGCCGCCGTAGTGCGGGTCGGCGTACACACAGACATCGTCGACACAGCGGTGGGGGCCCGTCAGCTGCAGGGGACGGTCAGCCGGTCGCGAGATGGGATGTGCCGGTGTCGAAGCGTGTAGAGACGTAGGACAGGCGGCGACAGAGCCTGCCACCGAGGAAAAGGCAAGTAGAAGGCGTAGGGGCGTCATTGTGAAGCTGTTCGTTGTGAAAAAACAGAGAATTACTTTTTTAAAGTCATGATTTTTCCAGGACCATACGACACTCCGTTGTCGGTTTCATTTCAGCAACGGTGGCCACTCTGGATAAACAGCAGCGACGGCATAACTGTACTGTGCCGTTGTGTGGAGTATTGGGGAGTGAAACATATGTCCCGGTATCAATGTTCAGTCATATTAGACTTGACACTGCAATGGCCACTGTTATGAATCACATGAAAATCAAAGTAAAAGAACGAAATAAGTCCTGTAACTATACAGAGCATCAGGCCCTGACCCAAATAGTACAAAATACATACAGACATACAGAATATGACAGTCCGTCCATCACCACCCAGGTCCGTAAAGCACTACGGTCATTATTGCTGCCACAGGCAGAGCAGCCAGTGTCTTCTGGCCAGGAAAGAAACCATGAAAAGAAGACAAAAAAACACAAAACGATCCTCCAAACTCCGGCTCCATACTCCCAACCTTTTCAGCGTTGCACGTTCGCCCCTTTCCACAAGTCCCCATCCGCTCTACAACAAAAGGACATCGTTGACGTGCAGCAGCTTTGTCCACCGCGGCAGCTTGCGGTCCCGCTCGTACAGGTAGCCGCAGTTGTTGCACAGCGACCGCGGTCCATGGGGCCCGTCCCGCACCGCCCACACGCTCGTGCCCCACACGCGGCAGTGCGCACACCGCCACGACGTGCGCTCGCTGTCCGTGAGCGTCCCGCCGCCGCCGCCGCCGTACCCGCCACTGCCGCCGCTGCCCACATCCGGCGTCGCCCGTCCGGGCGTCGCCCCCCGCCCCAGCGGCGACAGACTGCGGAACCGCCGCTTCTTCTTCGTGCGCTCGCCGCGGCCCATGCGCTCCTCCTCCTCCACCAGCGCCCCGAACCCCGCCGGCAGCCCGCCCGCCATCCCCGTGTTGCTGCTGAACCGCGCCGTCTCCCGCCGCAGCCGCCGCAGCTGCCGCTCCCGGTCGTACTCGCGCTTCTCCATCTCTTCCTTGCTCAGAATCTCCACCCGCGGCGCCCACGCGTCCCCCAGCGTGTCTGGATCGTAGCGCCAGCCGCCGACGCCTCCAGCCCCGTCGCCGTCCACATGCCCCAGCGCCGCATCGTTGGGAAAATCCGCCGGCAGCCCGCCGCCCACGAGCCCGCCCGACTCGCACGCCTCCTTCTTCAGCCGCAGCACCGCCTCGTAGATGGCGTGCGTCATGGCCGGCACCCACTCGCCCGCCAGACCCAGGTCCGCGCACGTCTGCCGCGCAAACGCCTCGGCCGTGCCCGCCGGGTGCAGCAGCGACCACTCAAACCTGTCCGTGTAGAGCCGCGACCCCAGGTTGATGTTGAGGTGCACAATGCAGCGGTACGTGTCGTCGGGGTTGTAGTCGTCCGCGTCGGGCGCAATGGCTTCGGCGACGGCCGTCACCGGTGCGGGTGCCGGTGCGGGTGCCGGCGCAGGCGCAGGCGTGCTGGGGCCCCCCAGCCGCGACGGCGTGTCGGCGCGGCTCAACGGGGGGCGGGGCGTCGTGGCCGCCGCTGCGGGGGCCGGTGTGGCCGAGTCGCGCTGTGCTGTCTGTGTTTGCGTCTTGCTGCCTGCCGACGCATGCGAATGGAACAGCGGGTGCAGCGCCACGCCCGCGTACTCTTCGAGCTGCGTGCGGATCTGCTTGCTGATCTCCGCCGCCACCGTGCTGCGCACCGGCAAGTCCAGGTCCTGCGTCAGCGCAATCGCAAACTGGTCCGTCGTGATCAGCGTCTCGTGCAGGTTCCACAGAAACGTGTCCTTGAGCCGGAACGGCACCGTCGCCTCGCCCGGCTGCCGGTTCAGCGGGTTCGTCATGTCGTACTGCGCCAGCACCGACGCGTGCGCGCCCGGCGGCGGGCCGATCGGCGGGCCCAGCGGCGCCATCGGCAGGTAGGGCGGGATCTCCACGTCGATGCGGATCGGAATCAGCGTCGACGGCAGGCACGCCTGCGCATAGTTGGCCAGGTCCGACCGCGGCACCCGCGTCTTGCCCTGCCAGTCGCGCCACACCCCCTGCACCTCGACGGGGCCCTCGGCGTCCTTGATGCGGTCGGCCGGCTCCCCGGGTGTCGACGTCCCCGGCGCCCCCGACCCCGGTCCGCCCGGCGTCCCCGTCGGCGTCCCCCGCAGCCGCAGACTCGACGGGCGCCGCCGCGAGTCGTCGTCGTCGTCGAGGTAGTCGTCGTAGCCGTCTTCGGCGTAGTTGATGATGGTCGTGCCGCGCTTCGTCGTCTTGGGCGCCGCGGCCGCGCTCGGGTTGACGGGCACCAGCAGCGCGTTGTGGTACGCGCGCAGCCGCGCCGCGTACGACGACCAGTACGCCTGCGGTGCCGACGATGTCGCCGACGGCACAGGCGGTGCTGTGCCGGCCATTGTGTAGGGAGGAAGGAAAAGGGATGTGGTGTCGACTATCGCATCAAGGGAGGGAGGGGAGAGGAATGTAGATGAGGTGTTGTTGTTGTCGACGATAATAAAGACACTGGAAGGAAGCTAGAGCTAACGTCGTGCTTCGAGATGCGAGATGTGAGGCGCGAGATGGAGTGTCGAAACGAGAAATGTCGAGGAAAACGCCAGGGATGAATTGATGAAAATGCGCAATCAGAGCATCCCATGCCAATGCGGACGGAATGCACACGCTGGCAATGACGCGGGGGTCAGTCGAGTTCGTTCCGCGCGTTGGTGAGCTATTTGGTTGGGTAAAGGAGCGTAGTCGTCGTGTGGAAGCTCCCTGTCGCGATGCTATGCAAAAAGACGTGCAGTTGGCTACGAGAAAACGACGCCGTCGCGTTTTGGAAATTTTGGGGCCAGTTCCGCGATGGGGGAAAAGGCAGGGTCATGTGACTGTCACGAATGACTAAGCGGAATAGAATAGTGGGTCCTCGTCGTTCCCAGACAAGCTCCCTTGCCAATTCTACAGTACGACATCGCCCCTGATTCAGTCATTGTTTACCAACATCAAAGGTTGCAAAGGCAACAAGTGTTGCCTTGTTTGGCGGAAAGAGTGATGGCAAACGCCCGATGAACGCTCCTGCCTTGCACAGCGAGACGCGCAGCCATAACAAACGTTTGACGCAATTGCCGTTTTTGTCGCAGGCACAAAACATGGCTGGAAGGAGGAAAGAGGAAAGAGGAAAGAGCGTCAGGCGACCTTGGTCGGCTGTCTCTGTCTCAGTCGCAACTGCCTCACACGACCAAAACAGGACGCAAAACACGATGCTCAAGTGACGCCTTCCTGTTCTGACCGAACAGGCACACATGCTAGTCAGATGAAGTGCATTGCCTGATGGTTTCCATCGCCGCTGCCATTTGCCCCTTTTCCTCTTTATGTTGCCATCGTCGTCTCTTCATCCTCTCTTGGTCTCTCCCTCATCTTCCATCGCATCCCATCACCATCCCGTTTTCTTTGCTTCGTCGCAACCAGTAAGACCAATAAGACAAGTACCCAAAGACAAGAACCCAAGACACGTCCTTCACTACAATATGTCGTCGCCAAACGAGACCTTCCACGATACAAACGAGCAGACGCCGTTGCTCGCTGACGCCGACGGCACGACGGCACGCCCGACTGGGAAAGGCACCCAGAAATCATTTTTGCCCTCCATCCTGCCCTGGCGCGGTCTTGCCCACGGCCACTGCCACCCCCCCAAGCCGCCGTCGACGCCTCCGCTCCCCGAGTCCGGCCCCCAAGATGCATCGCCTGCCGCTTCTGGTGGCGACCGCAGCAGCAGCAAGTCGGCGACCAGACTTGCAGACAGCAGACCGTCGGATCAGCCGTCGGATGGCACCGATGGCACCGACAATGCCAATGGCAGCCCCGGTGCCGCCGGTCCGGTCGACGCAGTCAACTCTGCCACGTCAGGGCCTGGGCCCTGGGGCGACCCTGCCGGCCTCGACATGCGTCGTGCCAATGACGAAAACGTCGTCTTGTTCCGCGAAGCTGTTGGCGTTCCGACGTCGAGCACACGGCCCCCCACCCCGCCCGCCGACGCCAGCCACCACTGTCCTCCGACGCGCCAGGACCCCGAGTCGGGCGGGCTGCTCGATCCTGATGCCACGCCCTCCGGCATCTACGCCCGCGTCATCAAGGAGAAGCTGGCCAAGACGCGGCAAGCCTCGGTGCTCAATGGCCTCCTGAACGCCTGCCACGTGGCCCAGATTCTGGTGGGTGCCGTCCTCACCACGCTCGGGCCCTCCGCCCAGGACCACACCGTCGCCATTACCGTGCTTGGCGCCACCAACACCGTTCTGGCTGGCGTGTTTGTGCTCATGAAGGGCCAGGGTCTGCCCGGGCGGCTCCGCAAGAACGCGGCGGCGTTCCGCCATGTGCAGGACTGGATCGAGGAGACGGACGCGCTGCTCGTGGCGGGTGTGGTGGGTCGTGACCGGCGCGAGGTCGGGTCGCTTATCGAGACGGCCTTTCAAAAGTACAACGCCGCCGTGGCCAACGACGAGGCGACGGCCTGGCAGGATCCGGCAAAGCAGAGCCCGTCGGACACGGCCAACAAGGTGGTGGCCCGCGGCATTCCGTCGACGCCCGCACCTGGGCCCGTTCCCGTTGACAATGGTGCCGCTGAAAATGGTGGTTCGGGCCAGGACCTCTCGGTCGTCCTTTCGGAGCCTGCTAGCAACTCGCACGCCACCGAACACTTGGATCAGGATAGCAGTGCCCACGGAACGTCTTTTGTGACTGGTAGTGCCTCGAGTGATTGAGGGTGCGACGACTAGTGCTTGGGGCTTTTGCCCCATTGTGAGTGATGATACTGTGCGATTCCACTGTTATATTTGTTTTTACGTGTCCTTTTGTCTGTGCGTTCTTCCCATCGTTAGTTGTACACCCCTGACATGCTTTAGGCGAGCGGGTTTGCATTTCGAGTGGCCATGATGAGTGTTGGCGATGGCCACTGTGTGCTGAGCATGTTAGCCTTGGACCCACTCAGTGAACAATAAACATTGATTTCCCATTCTACTTCGGTCATTTCGTCCTTTTCCCGCTTGCGTATCATTTGCCAAGTCCATGCTCTCTCTCGCACAGTCAAAAGTGACATTTTTGGCCGCTTCATCAGAATCGAACTACTTGCCGACACCAAAGTACACGATTTCCACATAGTCAGCGGCTCACACCGTTAGTCAAGACCCTTTGAAAGTGGCCATGCAGCAAACACTACCCTATTGTTTGCTCCGCTTGCTGCTGCTATTTCAGAATGTTTCCTCCTTTAATCTCGGCCCTCCCATGACGATTTTGTTTCCTCAGTACAAGCATGTCAACATCACCCTCTCAAACTCCATGATGGCAGCCTCCCGGTTATCCAAACTATTCCGCCTCTTAAAAATCAGACAGTCGAAGGGCAGTAAAACGTCTGGTCACATCTCAAAAGATGCACCGGCGGCACCGCTCGAACATGAAAAAGGCCGCCCTCCCTCGAAACCAGCACCACCTATACAGAGTTCAAACGACGAACACAAGACAGCCAGTGTCACAACGACTGCCAAGGCTGCCAACTGGCGGCAAAATAGACCACAGAATGAGAATGACTGCGCAATCTACCGCCTGCCCAACGAGCTCTTGCTTATGATTTTCCGCGAGTCCGACTTCCTGTCCCAGCAAATGATTCGACAGACGAGCCATCTCTTCGCCGCTCTCATCACGGCCCTGGGCGGCAGCCGCGCCGACAAGCCCTTTGACGACACGTTCGGCGTGCACCAGATCTGGCCATGCCACGGATCGAAAGCCAGCCGCGACGCGATTCGACTCGAGTGGGCCGCCCTCGTCCGCCGGGACATTCGAGACCTGTGCACCGCGTGCGCCGACTTCGACCGGTCCGGCCGGCTGCAAAAGCGTCTCGAGTGGCTCGACGAGCTGATGCTGTGCAGCGGCTGCCACGCCCACCACAAGCGCGGCTTGTTCTCCAAGCACCAGCGCCGCTGTCGGTTCCTCCCCCTCCGACGCAAATGCATTGGATGGAAAGGCCGCTTTTGCGCGTGCCCGCACCTCCAGCTGTCGTGGGCGATGTGGTCCCGGGAACGGACCCGTCTGAAAAACAACGGCTGGAAGGGCAAGGACTTTTACATGTTTACTTGTCCACAGAGCTGTGCCTGGAACGGCTGCACGAATGCGGCGGTCGGGCTCCGATCCACACCCCATGGCCCGCCACGAGCGCGCTTTGTCCCGTCGTTGCCCGCCCTTGACGGTGGCGACGATGGCGTCGAGCCAGGCCGGTATACCATGGGCGTCTTTTGGAGACTCCATCTGTTCGACGTCGGCGGCGGTGCCGATCCGTCCCAGCCGCTCTCCCGGGCGACGTTCGCGCAGTTTCTACGCGACCTCGACGTGGGCGCCGGCCCGTATCTCTGTCCGCACCTCCGCTTCGACGACGGGGCGCTGCTCCGGCCGCTGCAGGACCCATTTTGCTGCTGCTTCCCCCCCGACAGCAACAGCAGCAGCAGCACCAATGAGGAACGCGAGGGGCCCGGGTATCAAATGCAAGAGCACGCCCCCTCGGAACGGTGCCAATCCCGCTGCATCTGTCGTCGCTACCAGTGCCAGCGTCCCGACGAGCACCACCCGTCGGGCGATGTGGCCTTACTGGGGGGCGCCGGCTGCCACGTGGTACGATGCATGGTCTGCTACGCCAGCGTGTGCTGGTCACGGCAGGGCGACAGCATTGTTATGCAGCGGACCAGCCTTTCGTCCGCCACCGCGGCATACAGGGGCGCCTGGATTCGGAAACTGGACCCACACTCCTGGGGCCTCACGAAGGACAAGAGGACCAAGCACGTCTACTGGTGCCCGGACAGCACCTGCCGGACAAATCACGAATGGCGTGCCCTCTACCGGCGTTTGGGGGTGTAGCGTGGGGCAGGTATGGCCATGCGCGCGCACATGGGTGGAAGCCGGAAGGTGCAGTACAGAGATAAGGAAGGCGACACTGTATGGGAAGGAACACTGTATGGGAAGGAGACTAGGCAAGGGCGCGACGCAGCAGAAGTACAGAAAATGGAAAGAGCCAAACGAGGACGACACTAAAGTGCCGGGACTGGCAGGTGCAAGTGGAACGACGCAGGTAGTCAGTGATTAGGATCTACAATGGGTTGTTGAATGGCTGTCGAGGAACGAAAACGCACCAGAAACAATCTCTGTACTGCGGACATTACAGCTGCTACGATCGTGTTAGACATGTGAGAGAGGCTATGATAGACGCTTTCTAGCATACTACGTCTTGCAGAAATATAGCATACAGAAGGAGCCTTCAGCATACATGCCACATACGGCCATGTTTACACGGCGCGTCGCTCAAACTGAGAGAAGGTGCGAAGGGCAACGGGACTCGATGTAGAAAGCACGCGTTGCAGCATGGAGGGGCTGGCCATAGCAACCGAAGGAGGAAGGCACAATCCATAACATGGCCGAAAAGAGAAAGAGCAACGCGTTGCTGCTGTACTTCTCGTGTCGTCTATGTATCCAGGCTCGGGAACGCCCCCGTCGTCTCAGGAAAGTGATCCCCAGACCCTCTCACATCATCCCACATTCCATTTACGAATCACATTTCACATTTCACCACCTCATCACACATGTATTCGCTCCAGTTAAGCATTGGCTTCCTGCCTCCGGGCTGGGTGGTCGGCACGATCGCTGTTGCCCTCACCGTCCACGTCGTGTGGAGGGGGACTGTCCGGGAGGACGTCCTGCGCTTCTCTCGAGGCGCAGCTCGTCTTCTCCGACTGGGCCGTCTGATGCCCGGGGAGCCCGCCCCCAACGCCGTCGCACATGGGCGGCCCTATGAACCTGCTTCCGGGCAGGGTCATTGGGGCTCCCGGAGCGACGTTGCCGAGGAGGCGAAGCTTCTTCCCAACGGCTTGTAAAGCCGCGGGCATCAGGGAACAACCCTTGGCAGGGGAGGTGGGCGCCGTCCGGTGCTCGCCTCACGAGAAGTGCTGCCAAAACCTCGGCATCGGCTGGTCACCGGTGTTGGGTGTTTTTGCAGCACGGATCAACCTGTCAAGGGGGATCTGTCTACCAGTCGAGCTGAGCATCTCGACGAACGGAACCGGTTTTGGGACCCGGTGTCCAGTCGGGTGCATACGCTCGACGAGCCATCTTTGCTTTTTTTTCAATTCCGGAGGGCCTGGCACGGCAGTCCTCCGAGAACCCAGTAGCAGGGTGACCCTTCCTCTTCGGGGGTTGGGCCGGGCAGCTATGGTCGACGGGTCAGACGCTTCAACCTCTTCAGCGCACCCTGCATTGTGCACCCCCTGGATGCACATTAACCGGTGGATCCGCATTCTCCCTCTTCGACCTGCGGACAGCAAAGATTGACCTTCACTCGTTCTCCTTTTGAGTGTTAACCAGCTACTGAACAGCGTGTTGAGCAACCATCCTCCAGCTCCACACCTCATATCTCAACCTCCATCTCCCCCGTGCCAAGTACGCAAGCCAGTTTCAGAAATGTAAGTGTATTTCTCCTCCATTCTTCCTATCTAGGCGCTTCTCTGACATGACATAAATGAATAGTGCCACCAGAGCCAACTTCTGTGCTTTTTTCTGAAGATACCACAATCAGGCCACTCCAGCTACTGCACAACTGGCCCTGTTTATGCTCCGTGCATCGTATTATGGTAAGATCTCGATTCCGTGGCACTCTGATGGTTGTGACAAATTTTTGTTTATTTACTGCTGTGTTCTCTCTCTTTTTATTTTGTTCTGACACCTCATCTCAGTCTCTACACGCAAAATGCTTCTCGGTTTGAAGCCCCCTCCAGACCATGGCGGGCGAACCGTTGCCAAGGCGAAAGGAGTTTCCGCCAACCACACCGTACCATACGACAAAACACTTCTCGGTCGACAACTATATGTCTAGCCACTGGGAGGTCTATTACCTCGACTACATCAACTTCCCGTGCTTTCCGCTGTTGTGGCCTTCTGAGGCGGGCATATCTATGGCCAAAGGTGAGAATTTCCTGTCATAGCATCCCGTTCATTTTCATTCCCAGCTCTCACACTCTTTGTTCTCAATTTATTAGAGACAGTAGCACATAAATTTCCAGAACCACGAGCGGACGTTCATCTTGCACCACGAAGCATAGCGGTCCAAGCTACAAACGGCGTTATACACCGCGGTCTGGCGAGAAGACGGGGTATTCACATATTCCTGCCAAAGTGTACGTCGAGCGTTCGTCTTCAGGCTTACTTCATTCTCAAAGCTAAACGCTAAGTTGCCTCACAGAGCTCACTTAAGGCCTCGTACAAAAGCAACTGCTTTTCTGGGTTTACTCTCAACGTCTAGGCGGCAGTCGCCGTCCGACCAAGGCAAGGCAATCAAATAGTTTCCGGACAGTAAGTTTGTCATTTTTTTGTCCTAGCCCCCAACCCCCTAACCCCCCAGTAATCTAACATGAGTCAATAACAGTTCCATTCACAAAATTGGCAATGCCGTCGGTTCTCTAGGAAGCGCATTGTGTGGCCACAATCCTCCAATTCCAAAAGACTGCCGTGGCCTGGAAAATAAGTCAAATGGTGCTTCGGGTCCTCCTCCCATACAGCCTAGCCAACAAAGGACAAAGGACTACATACAAGATCCAAATTGAACACGTCGGGTTCCCAAAGGTCATCGGGAATTCCTTTCCTGTATTCTATTACACTACTCGTCTTGATTGCTAACAATCTCTCCTTGCAGCCCTGATAAGAAACCCGGATGCCTCAAAAATTGCAACGAAATCCGCAAGGAAATTTGATGCGGCTCCTCCGCTCATCGCCATGAGCGGCACGAATGACGACCAGCCAACAGTCCGTGCAGTCCATACGGCCGGTATGTGCCCTACCGTGACCAAGCAAGCTTCTCATTCTCTCTTCTTGTGCTCGAGAAGGGTTGAAGTGCGAGCATGGATACATAATGAGGAATCACAGCTAATTACAATCTTCAGCTGTGTGCCATTTATGCGCAGACATTCACTCATAGTAAGTACAGCTTGGAGATAACCGGGACACGCCAATGGTACGGGGCAGGCGTGGAAGGTGCGAAGGAAAGCTAATTTGTTGAGAAAGAGCGTGCCGCACCTAACTGCTGGAGATTCCATCCATTGCAAACGCGTCTAGTGGCTGGTTATGTTGAACGAAAGCGGAAGGCGTAACCCAGCTGTACCAAGAAAATGAAGAACGATGCAATGTCGCTGATTTCGTTCTCTGGTGGGGAAGGAGCACCCGATGTGCGATTCTTTCGGAGGGGGGCAGTGAACGATGCACGCCGTTGCTGTTTCCTAGTTGGGTTTGATTTCTTCAGCATAATGTACCCATGTGACGATATTGTCAACGCAGTGCAGTCTGCACAGACTTTCATCTTGCCATGGTGAGCGTGAAACTGAGCAACGAGAGATGTCCCCAGTTTGAACGAGCACCGGCCAAGCGGCTGACGATGGCATGTTTAGACATTCAGGTGCTGGTGATAGACGCAGGCACTGCCTGGTCGGCACATCCAACGTCGAGCGCGCGGAAAGAGCAACCATCGTGCTTTCGTTTACGGGAGAATGAGGATTGAGTGGACGACATCATGAATCTAGAACGCGGGTCGTAGCTTCCCTGTCAGGATTGTTGCCCGGGCAGGCGTCATGAAGCACATAAAATACACGCAACAAGACAGATGCCCCGAACAGAAAGAGCGAGTGGCATCGTTGTTGTTGTTGTTGTTTCCCTCCTCGTCAGTGAGGCACACTCGGTAGCGAGACGTATTTATTCTTCGAACTGGAAAACATTGGGAGAAGCACAATACACACCAGACACTCACACACAAACACACACACAAATACAACAACAACAACAAAACAACAACAAAAATGTCGTCTTTCGATGTGACGTTCAATCTTCCCAAGGTAGGTGGGCTGGTGGTGGTTTGTGTACTTGTCCTGCTGTTCAAGCACGCCTGGGGCGGTGACCTCAGGGACGACGTCCTCTGGCTATTGCGAGAGGGCGGTCGATTCCTGCAGTTCCTCTGGCGGTCGAGAACGTACGAACCCGTTTCGCACGTCGAAGCTCAGGATGATGGTAATGCCCCCGGGCAAAACCATCATTACCGTGCTGATGCACACGCAGGTCAGAACGATGGGCCTGCCCCCGGGCAGGTCAATAATTCTGGCGCTCGCGAAGCTGCTGAAGTACGAGATGACGGGCCTGCCCAAGGGCAGGCCCGCCATTCTGATACCAATGACGGGGCCGAAGCTCGGGGTGATGGAAATGCCCTCGGGCAGGACCGTCATGCTGAAGCTGATGAATCCCTCGAAATGGATGCTTTGCGGCCGCAACCGCAACCAGGCCATGGCGGAGAGGGGGGCCGCAACCGCAACCAGGCCATGGCGGAGAGGGGGCTAGCCAGCGTTAGGGGCCACCTCTTTGTATGTTGCAGCCACGGCGCCCGGCTGGCAACCGGCGCGCTGATGGTGCCAACATACCTGTCATGGCGGATCACCAGTCGGGTTGAGCATCTCGACGAACGGGCCGGCTTGGTCACCCGGTGGCCGTTCGGGTGTTATCAGCTCGACAGCCAGTCCACTTACGCCAATTTTTCAACCTCGGGCGGCCTGGCACGGCAGGCTGCCGAGGCCTTGGCAGCTAAGCGACTATTCCTCCTCTCTGGAGGTTGGGCCGGGCAGCTACGGTCGGCCGGTCAGACGCTTCTCTCCTCTTCGTCAGCGTACCCTGCACTGCGCCATCATCACATCGATGCCCATTGACCGCTGGATCCGCATTCTCCTTCTTCGCCATGCGGACAGCAAAGACCGACCTTCACTCATCCTCCTTGGAGTGTAAGCCAGCTACCGGGTGGGCGTGTCGAGCAATCATCCTCATGCTCCATGCTGTACAAATACCGTGCAAAACAAGCAAGCCGAGGCCAGAACGGTAAGTGTACTCCAACTTTGCACATCTTGTCTACAGACAGTATTCTAACACGACATGAACCAGCCGTATCACTTGTGCCAATTCTGTGCTCTTGTCAGAAGATCTGGCTATCCATTCAACCCTCCGCGACGTCCTCTCTGCGGCCAGTGATGGCTCAGCATGTCTCATTTGCATGGTAAGTTGTCGATCCCATGATAATCCGTGGCTGTTGTCGCCTTCTAGCTTGTTCGTGATATTTTGTGTCCAATGTGTGTTTTGGATCTGACACCACATAGCATGGTCGCCCTCTCTCTCAACAGGGCTCCATCTCCGGCTCAACGTCGTGCGGTTACCCTCTTCATGTTCTGATCAAGCTCTTTGTTTGTGATGGACATCGAACACATTGATTCGACGCCAAGGAGTGACGACCACCGCTCGCAGAGAAATCGGGCAGCACCCGTCACTATCCCATGCCGCATAAAACAAGCCGCGGAAGTGGTGGCTTGCAGCATCATGAGCCACCTGCATACAACACAAGCAAGCCGTTTCGGCAAAGGTACGTCGACTTTTTGTTTCGTTTTCATTCTTGTCTGACATTGTTCTCACACTTTAGAAATAGTGGATATTTACCACTTTCTGAAAAGTCCTTTGATCTCGAGCATGACAACGTACCAGCTCTTATTTTCGATTTCCAGACAACGGCAAACTTTTAAAAGCAAACCTTTCATTCACAATAGCACCACACCAGAATCAAGCGTCGACAGCCACAGTGCACATCCTCTGCCCGCTTCACTTCTCAAAAAAAAAAAAAAAAAACACACAATGCGCATTGTTGTGAGCTGTTGTTCCCTCTTTTGTTTTTATCGAAATGACGGAACCATTACAAATACTTTGGGAACTTTCCCCATACGGTTGGCTCGTCCTGATTATTTGGGCTTTGTTTATCAAATCTCGGACCGGCAAAAAGATCAACCTTCACTCTATCAAAATCGAGTGCAAGGACGCAACACGCAACAACAAGGCGTGCCAGGCTTCAGTCTCACGTTCGGTATCCAGTCTGTGGGTGGGCCGCTGCGGTCTGTGTGGTTGTCCTTTTGGCCAAGTGCACTTGGATGGTGTCCTCCGAGACGACAGGCCAGTCACCTTTCTTTTTAGTCGACAGCAAACACACACACAGCACACACACAGCACACACACAGCACACACACAGCACACACACAGCACACACACGGCACACACACAAGAGCAACGACAACAGCAACGACAAGATGTCATCTCTGGACATAACGCTTGTGTTCCGCCGGGACGTGGACTGAAGGCGGTCTGTGTGGTTGTCATTCTGGTCAAGCCCACTTGGATGCTGTCCTAAGGGACGACATCCTCTGACGGCGGGTCGTTCGGTTCATTTGTCGGCTGGGAACGTCCGAGTCCAATTCTTGCGTGAAAACTGGACCGGCCTGTGCCACAGATGAGGTCATGCGTTGTCAGGAAAGTAAGTGGCCTTATCTCTCTTCTACTCTTCTTGCTAAGCAATACATTGACGAATGGCAAACAGTACCCCTCCACAGACATGGATATGCTTTCCGACCTCTGGGTCACGCACTACTGTGCCCGAGCTCGCGGCTGGTTGTTGGCGGAGCACTGGTTTGACGGGAGTTTGGCAGGCTACGGCCACAAGAGATCCTCCGTGGAGGCTTCTCAAGGTGTTTATTGCGTTCTGGTGTATCATGCATCATGCATCATGTTGCAGTGTCAGCTTCTGCTGTTGTTGTTCTTTGTTGACGTTACTGTGACTTGTCGTCTGTCCAGTCGTCTGTCCTGTCGTCTGTCTTCGGACCGTTGTCGGTGTCTCTAGTTCGAGTTGCTATGATCTTGTAGGGCATGTGGACTGACTGACCGCTTCCACTGCTCATTGTGTAAATGTAGGCTAGCGAGAAATGTACTCCATACATCAACTCTTCACACTTCACTCTCTACATATGATCGATGTCGCTGACTCACAGTCTTCAATGTGTACACCGACACGTGACAGCCATGTTTGCCTTTGCAATGCTTTCTCTTTCCTTTTTTGTCTTGTTTATCCAATTCCCCTTTCCCACTTCCTCACCTATCACCAGCCCGTATCACGGTCACAACATCGCAACAATATCTACCATCTCAACGCCACAGTACCCCAGCGTCAACCATCGATACAAGCCACGCCATCAAAATGTTGCTTGAGGTGCCCGCAGACCCAGACACCTTGTACATCTTGTACGTCTTGGGCATTATTGTCCCGGTATACGTGCACGGTGTCCGGTTGATGGTCGAGAGCATCATCTCTTTTGCGGACCACAATGCCGGTCGTACTCAACATCGTCAGGGCCCCATGGAACTGACGGCGAAGCGCGTCACCACCGGTAATTCTGCTGCTGCTCCGGCCCCAGATCTCGAGGCCGCGTCCACCGCCCACAACACGAACACGCCTTGTCCGGCGGCCCCCACCACAGCCACCGACTACGCCTCGCCCGACAGCATTCGCAACTTCCTCGCCGGCACCACGCTCGTGACCCTCCAGCTCTGCCGCCTCGACACCGCCGTCACCGTCTTTTTGCTCGTGCTCTGTGTCGAGATCGCGGTGCGCGCCGTCCTCGTGTGGCGCCACGGCGGGACGCAGGCGCTCAAGAAACCGTGGAACGAGTGGTTATATGTGGCTTCCCTTTGCACCGTGGCTGTGCTGCGGACCGCAATCAAGGCGTCGCCGTCTGTGGTCTGCGAACACGACAAGAGTTGCAACGGCAGTGTGTGATGCGTGGTGCCGTGTGCAGAGGAAGGATGGACAGGAAAATGGGTTCGAGAGCCGACGCGTCGTCTTGAACAAGATAAGTCTGGACGATGTTAATGTGGGGATGTTGCTTGATGGGAAGCATTGTGATGGAGTCGTGGAGAATGGTGTTCACCTGTATGATTACGCATGCTGCGTCTCCTTGTTATTTTTTATTATCCTTTCTTTTCGTCTGTTTCTGTTTTTTTTGTTTTTGTTTTTCTTTTTCTCAATCAGTCGCCCAGCCTAACAATAACAACATTGTACTTTTACCGAAACAAAACAGTGCAATTAGCAAACGCCACGTCAATCTACATAGCAGACGGTATCCACACGGTGAATACGGGTTAAGCAGAATGGGTGACGATCCCTTGTTTAAATCGACCAGCGACTGGTCCCTGATTTCGCCGAATCGCTTATGGATAAGACCTGCATGTCAGACGGGCCGATCGTCGCGTTGCTAATTAGTGCATTGGGTGGTTTATGCCTGCGGAATTACACGCCCTGCCTGAGATAATCCCGATGGAAAACCCCGCGGTGAGCCTTACTCTTGCTACACGACTGTCGAGTCACGGTCGACGGAGAACTTGGGCCTCCTTAACCTTCAACCACGTTCATCCTCTCTCGACAAGACACCCATACACAACATACACAGCCCACCAACGCACACAATGGCCTTCTCCCCCATCCCCTCGTACGTCATCGGCACCATGTTTGTCGGCATCGGCGTCCTCGCCCTCGTCGCGCCCACGGCCAACTACGCCGTCTTTGGGCTGCCGCTGGAGGGTCCATCCAAGGTCAAGGCCGACAGTCCCGCCTCTTCGTCGACGGCCGGCACCCCCTCCCCCATGGTCCTGGCCAAGGGCGCCCGCGACCTCGCCTTTGGCCTCACCTACCTGGCCCTCCAGTACCGCGGCCTCGACGACGCCGTCACCGTCTTCTCCGCCGTGCTGTGCGTCGTCGCCCTGGCCGACGGCGCCATTGTCTGGCAGCACGGCGGGCCGGCGCTGCAGGGCAAGGCCTGGGGCCACTGGGGCGGGGCGGTGCCGTTTGCGGCCTGGGTGGCATGGCGGGCGGGTGTTTTTTAGGGGGGAGGAGGTGGACATGACAGTATACCGGGTACGATGGAAACGGTCGTTCAATTGACAGTAGCTAAACAAAATGGATGACTCAAAGCAGTATGGAAACAGCTTGAACACATGAACAATGAAGATGAAAATAGTGAAACGCCACGTCACCCCTTTTGCATTTCGTTTTTCCCTTTTAACTTGTTTGTCACGACAGCCGCCGTCGTTCGCCGTCGTTCGCCGCCTCGGGCCAGCTTCGCTGTCCCTCGTCCCTTAACTAACCGTGCAGACCCTTTGTGCGCTCACGCATCAGCTCGCGCCGCTTCTTGTCCGTGTCCGCGTCAAAGGCAATAAACTCGTGCAGCCCCGACCCCGCCGGCACCATCGGCAGCACCGGCACCTTCTTGTCCGTCATCACCTCGAGCAGCGCCGGGCCGTCCGAGTCGATCAGCCACGTCAGGCTGTCGACGACGTCCTCGGGCCGCGCCACGCGCCGGTGCTGCACGCCCATGGCGTCGGCCAGCTTCTGGAAGTCGGGGTTCTTTTGGTGCGTGTGCGAGTAGCGGTCTTCGTAAAACAGATTCTGCCACTGCGTGACCATGCCCTGCTCCTCGTTGTTGAGCACAATGACCTTGACGCCAATGTTGAACTGCGCGGCCGTCGACAGCTCCGTCAGCGTCATGTTGAAGGAGGCGTCGCCGTCAATGTCGATGACGAGCGCGTCCGGGCGCGCGACCTTGGCGCCGATGGCCGCCGGCAGGCCGAAGCCCATGGTGCCGAGGCCGCCCGACGTGATGAGCGTGCGCGGGTGGCGCCAGCGGAAGTGCTGCGCCGCCCACATCTGGTGCTGGCCGACGCCCGTGGTGATGAGCGTCTGCGCCTTGCGGTCGGCCGTCAGGTCGCTGAGCGTCTCGATGAGCGTCTGGGGCTTGATGAGCCCGGTCCGCTCGGCGCGCTCGTATGCCGACAGCGGCCACTTGGCCTTCCAGCCGTGGATATCGTCGAACCAGGCGGCGCGCTCGTCCATGGTGCGCGCGTCCACCTGCGGCAGCAGGTGCCGCAGGTTCGTGGCCACGTCGCCCTCGACGGCCTCGGTCGCCTGCACCACCTTGTTGATGTTCTTGGGCATAATCTCAAAGTGCACGATGCCGCCGCGGCCCTCGGCGGCCGCCTGCTTGGCCGCCGGCGCAAACTTGCTGATGTTGAGCGTCACGCGGTCGTCGAAGCGCGCGCCCAGCGCGATGATGAGGTCGGCCGTCTGCATCGCCATGTTGGCGTACGCCGCGCCGTGCATCCCCAGCATGTGCAGCGACTTGGCGTCCAGCTCGTCGTACGCGCCCAGCCCCTGCAGCGTCGTCGCCACCGGGATCGACGCCTTGTCGGCCAGCGCCCGCAGCAGCTCCACGCCGCCCGCGCTGCAGATCACGCCGTGCCCCGCGTAGATGACGGGCCGCTGCGCCCGGTTCACCAGGTCCGCCACGCGCCCAATCGACTGCTTCAGCTGCTTGTCCGTCAGCGCCTGCATCGCCCGCGACGCCGCGCTCGGCATCGCCGGGATGTCGCAGTCCGTCGGGATCGCCCGCCGCAGCACGCCCGCCGTGATGTCCTTGGGCAGGTCCACCAGCACCGGGCCCGGCCGCCCCGACGTCGCAATCTCAAACGCCTCGTTGATCCGCCGCGGCATCTCCGCCACGCTGCGCACCATGACGTTCCACTTCGTGCACGCCCGCGAGATGCCAATCACGTCCGCCTCCTGGAACGCGTCGCTGCCAATCGCCGCCGTCGTCACCTGCCCCGAGAACACCACCATCGGCGTCCCGTCCGCAAACGCGTCCGCCATCGGCGTGATCACGTTGGTCGCGCCCGGCCCCGACGTCACCACCACCACGCCCGGCTTGCCCGACGCGCGCGCATAGCCCTCGGCCATGTGGCCGGCGCCCTGCTCGTGCTTGGGCAGCACAAAGTCAAAGTACTCGGAGTTGTGGATGGCGTCGAACACGGGCAGGATGGCGCCGCCCGGGTAGCCAAAGATGTGCTCGACCTTGTGCCGCAGCATCATCTCGTGGAAGATTTCGCCGCCCGTCATGCCGATGAACCTGGGGGGGGGAGAGAGTTAGTTGTGGCAACACCAGAGGATGTGACAGCGTCACCTTGAAGCTGTGCAACGTAGAAATGCACACACGGGGACAGGGCACGGGGGAGGACCTACGACTCATCCATGGTCGCCTTGCGTGGGTTCACCAGCGGCTGCACCGACTGGCTCTTGGGTGCATTGAAGCTCGCGCTGGGCGCCGGTCGTGGGTGCGCGGCCGCCGTGGCCGCCGTCGTCTGTTTCCGCGAGCCGGTCGGGGCCGTCTTGCCGGGCGTCACGGCCGCCGCTGCGGCCGATCGTGAAAAGGAGCGGGCATGCCGAGCATGTGACGGCGCCTGGGCCACGGTTTTCCGCAGAGCCCGGGCGGTGGGTGCGGACCGCAGCATTGTGAAGAAGGGGGCGAGCGAGGAGAGGTCGGTGAGGTCGGTGAGGTCGGTGAGGTCGGTGAGGGTATCGTTACGGCGGTCAGTGAGTCGACGTCGGTCGGTTGCGTCGATGGAGAGTCAAAACGCAGAAGAAAAGACAATGGACGAAAGAACGGGCAGTGGACGGCCCCAGAAAAAGAAGAGTCACCACTAGTCTGTGGGTGCAGATGCCAGCAGTGTCAATCGACGTGACACTCTGTTCCGTGCTCCGTCGGAGGATGTACAGAGTATGGGAGTAAAATGAGGTCCCAATAGGTCCAAAAAAATGTCAAAAAGAATGTCAAAAAGAACGTCCAAAAGAGTCACTCAAGTCACAGGACACAGGATGCACCGACGAATTGTTTGTCCTTCGCCCTTTCCTTTCGTCTCTAATTTTTCGGTGCCTTCGTCCCGGGGGCAGGAGCGACGGACTTCGGAGGGCCTCTTTCTGCTGTCCAGCCTGTGACTCTTTCCCTTCCCCCCATTTTTGTGCCTTTCTTTCCTCCGTTAGCCCAATTTTTGTCGTCCTAATTTTTCCAATTCAACTTCCATCCAACCAATCACAGCGTCTCGAACCTCGTATTGTGGGGCCTCTCCAACGGACCGTCCTGTCGAGTGGCCAGGCCGACTCCGCTTTTGTTATCCTGGGGGCGATATCGGGCCACGGAAGGTGTGCCAGAGAATCACCAAAGCAGTCCGTCTAGCAAATTAGCGGGGTCAAATATCAAAATGTCACATGACAGCGCTGGACACCGTAAGAAATCAGAGCAAACGAAGCATTGATTAGATGGAGCAAATTCAATCTGGGCCAAAAAGAAGCTGTAACTAGAATACGGACGCAGAATAATAAAAACAAAAGGGGGAAAAGTCAACAATGTAAATCCTGTAGGTCGTGCAAAATCAAAATTTGTCGGTGTGATGGTGATCTTTAGAGGGACACATGCCAGGCTGCGGCCACATTATGCGTCCTGTAGAAAAGTCTCATTCCGCGAAAAAGTGGCGCTTGGCTGTCACTTCACCCGCGCCATTTAGCTCCACAGCTGTGAAATGTGTTCGGTTGTCAGACTCGCTCTTATGCGGAGTTTCTCTGCGAGTTCTCTTTAGCACATATCCCCTTGTCATGACACAGCGGCAATCCGATAGATCACAAGATGGACATACTGGAGAGCGACCACATTAGTGTCAGAGCGAAGGGTGTCAAGATATCCCTCGGCCGCCTTCGTGAACTTCTTCTGAATCTCGCTGCTGAGGTATATTCTATGCCACAAATCTGTCCTGTCCACGAAGCCGACTTCCACCACTCGGCTGCCCTTGGTGATCGTGTCGAAAATCTTGGTTGACAGGACTTTAGCGTTAGACATGTTTGATGGTGAGTGGAATGTGATACTATAGACAGATAATATGAGCGAAGGTGTTGAATACAAGGAGGGTCTGCTTGTCGAAGACGTGGTTTTCTAGCGAAGATCGAATATTGGATGCTGGGCATGTCAACTCCATGATTATTATTTGCATCTCGACTCGCCTTTATACCTGGTGGCTACTGTAGTTTTCGCATCTTCCATATCCCTGAGCGTATGTGCCTGGATGGGCTGTGATTCTAAAAATATGTAATACAAAAAGGAGGAGGCGCTTCACTCTGCCGCCGCCAGATTGAGCGGCTGGCCGTCGTATCATCGGGCACTTTACGAAATACTGGGGTGTCGTAATTGGATGTGCCCGTACGGACACAGCAACCCCTAACCCTTTCCCGTTACAACCATCACAGCGGCCATCTGAGAATGAACGGCCTCGGAATGATTGGCTTCAAAGGCCAACAGAGCTTTCCGAGCGTCTGTCTGAAACGTATCAGTGAGCTTAAGCGCGCGCCTCCAATGTAAAACACTGGTTTTAAGAGCATTCAAAAACAGTGAAATGTAAAGAGGGTGAGCGTAGGGTGAGCGTCTCGTTCATGAGGCGTTGCATATACGGAGTACGTACAAACCAACCTCTGTAATGCATGTGGAGGGAGTGATCTTTTTCCTTGGTTGTGATGAGTAGAGAAACTTGACACGTCAGAACAGTTGGAACGGGCCCATGCTGAGTCCCAGGCGAGCTTTTTTATATTATTATTACTAAAACAAATTATGAAACACCTAAGGAGAGCGATGGAATGTCGATTGAAAGTTCTTCTTTAAGTCTTTAAGTCTTCTGCTTCGCTTCGGAATCGACATGGCGGAACCAAGGATGCTCGAGAGCCTCGCGCGCCGTGATCCTCCTCGCCGGGTCCAAGTTTGTCATCTTTGTCACCAGGTCCCTGAGCTCCGCGTCCACGTAATACCACAGAGAAAACGGCTTTCTCGGCCGCTCGGCATCAAAGTCAGCCGCGACAGCAATGAGCCGGTCGAAAAACACATGGTCCTCTCCAATGTGCTTCAGTAGACCCTTGAAGCCGTCCTCGTCTCCGAAAAAGGAGATATGTCTCCGGAGAATCGGCCACCACGCAACATCGTCCTCCCCTGACCCTTTCTCACTGACGCGAAAGATCATGTCATTGAGCATCACGTAGATGATGACCACGCCAAACGAGAAGACGTCGGACGGCGTGTTCTGCCGGGCGCGCGTCCACGACTCGGGGCTTCGCCATAGCTGGTTTCCACAAAGGCAGCCCTTGAGATGCTTACCAGGCGGGAGGAGTACTGCATCCTCCAAATCTGCAACCTGAACACTTTTAATGGAAATATCGTCGCTGGTCATCTCTTCGTAGTCAAGAAGGATGTTGTTGGGTTTGATGTCTGGAACGGCGTTAGACTCGGCTCTCCATTCTCGAATCATCACCGAGGTAGATAGATGCTATGATACCACGCAGGACCAAGTATCCATGTACATGGAGAATGACTCACCTGTGTGCATGATCCCTCGATCATGAAGCTCGGCCAATCCAGTGAGGGCACTTCTGAGGATGTGTTTCCTCGTTTCCTGAGAAATGGGTCTCTGGCTGATCTGGAGGAGGTCGCCGGCCAAAAAACGAAAGACGAAGAGTTCGAAATCAGGTATAACGTCGATCACAGTCCGCAAGTTGGGACAAGAAGCCAAAGGTGTTTGCAGATCTTGTTGGTACTCGAACTCGCCCGGTATCATGTTTTTCACGATAAAATTGTCTCCGTCATCACTTGGCGTCAAACATTATTAGCTTGCCGTTCGAAACGTCGCTCAGGATTATTCAGGCCATAACACGTACCTCGCTCGGTAAACGCATAGCAAGGGCTTTCGTCGCTCTGAAAGAACCTGCTGGATTCTGTATGTTCGACCCGAGCGTCCGCGAAGAGCGGCTCCTACTGGAAACGGCTCCGTCGCAGTTTGCGGCAGAGCTGACATTGTGCGATGGCGGGGGATGCGGCACTGTTTGATGCTGCAGGTTCGGGTAACAGACGGAAATTTGAACTTGTTCTGTGTATGGTGCAGCAGGATTGAGAGAGGTTTGTGAAGACTGGATGCCATTCTTGGACCCAGCAGCGTCATATCGATTGTGACTGATGCTGGAGCTGCGCAAAAGTACAGAGTAGATTGGTCTAACAAGAGAATCCGATGCTCTCCAGGACCGGCGCTAATAGGGGGAATAGCGGGCGCTAAGTCACGTGATACTATTTTGGACAACAGTCTTAAAAGTGCCAGCTGCTCCGTTCAGCGAATTGCTGGGCCAAATCACAGCATTCTTCTCTGTTGTTGCTATGACCATTGCCCTCGACACCTCGTTTCCGTCAGCCACAGTCATTGTTTTAGATGCGGTGCCACGAGAGTAGTCTTTTCAGTGACATTACAAATCGTATAGCCCGCGACAGCAGATTCTTACGCTGAACCCCTATGGACCCGTCGATGCACCATAATGTCGCCCTCTTAACAACACCAGCAAAGGTATGCTGGGTTTTGGCGCCTAAGAAACAATCCACGGGTGCTAGAGGTCGTTGTAAAAGCGGAACGAGCCAGTTTCACATCGACCGGCGGTTACCACTACTGTGCATCACGACGCACGCTAGCGTCTTAGTAGAAGTTCTTTGACGACTGTCCGGTCCTATTGACACAGGACCGGACTGTCAGTTTGTGGGTTGATCTATTTTTAAGAAATGAGATTAAAAAGTCCATCGGATTTGTTCGGTTGAGGAAAAGATTAAAGGAGAATACCATAATAAACACATTATTTCCAGTTAAAACAAATTAAATTGAAATAAAACCAACAATTTACAGAAAATTCCGACCAGAAACAAAATGCGTTACAAATTCGTCCAAAATACCCAGAAACAATAGGAAGCCATTTACGTGGAGGAGGCACCCTCCCCCCCCCCATCGCCCACACCAGCCACTACGTCTCTCTGCGTGGCCGTTAGTTACTGTCTGCATAGTCAGATTAGATCCACACGAGAGAAGGGGCAAAACGTTCAAAAGCACAAAGTACGCGGGAGACTTACAGCAAGGCCAGTGTCAGGTCACCGTGGATGCGCGCCTTGAGCTCAATCTCAATCTCCAGGTTGAGATCCAGCCGCAGCCGCAGCGGGTTCTTGCTGCTGTCGCTCTGCGGCTGCTGCTGCATCTGCTGCTGCTGCATCTGCTGCATCATGAGCTGCTGCTGCTGCTGCTGCTGCTGTTGTTGCTGCTGCTGCTGCCGCTGTGCCAGCTGGTTGTCCTGGTCGTCCTGGTTGTTCCGCTGGGCCGGCCGCCGACGCCGCCGGGGCTGCAGCTGCCGGTCTTGCTGGTCGTCTTGCTGCTGCTGCTGCTGCTGCTGCAGGGGCTGCTCGTCCGTGGGCGTCGCCGGCTGCGAAGACGACGGCGTGGGTGCCTGCTGCGTTGGGGCCTGGGGCCGGCGGGGCTTGCGGCGGCGCTGGCGTTCCGGCTGCGGCTCGGGCTCGGGCTCGGGCTCGGGCTCCGCTTCGGCCTCGGGCTCCTCCTCCTGCTGAGGCTCTTCGCCGTCCTGCTCGCCCCCGTCCTGCTCCTCACCGCCTTCTAGCTCGGGCTCCTGATCCTCGCCTTCACCCTCGTTGTAGTCACCCTGTTCCTGTTCGTCGTCTTGCGGCTCTCCCTCATCGCCTTCATCCTGGGGCACATGCTCATCCTGCTCATCCTGCTCCTGCTCCTCCTGCTGCTCGGGCTGCTCCTGCGGTGCCGTATCCTCGTGCTCCTCGGCACGTTCGTCTGCGTTGCTCTTGCGCTGGCATTTCCGTTAGTGGGAGTTGTGGAGGACAGAGGACAGATGGGAAGCAACTTACAGGAGGCATGTCGGCGTCGGTGAAGTGTCGGTGTGTTGATTATGATGATTTGTCGAGGTCGATGTTGTCTCTGAAAGGAAAATTCGAATGCAAGTTGAAGTTTGATGTTGACAAGCAGAACGTATGCTTTAAACAGAGCTGCACGCTGACAAGATGATTTTGTGTGTTCAAGGTGTTTTATGAGTTTAGTGTGTTTACCTTTTCTGTATGTCCTTTTCGCAAGGTCTGCGGCTGCCTCTTAAGTTTAATACTAGCTGGCCACCTTGCGTGGGAGGACTATTCTTCTACAACGTAATGGCGGATCTTGAAACTGGATAAACTACGACTTCGTCCTATGGAGCAGGAGCAGGACGTTCCTACCCCATAACCTGCTGTGGATCGACGATTCAACGACCAGGGGTGCTGTGGAGAATGACGGACAGGGGCAAGGGACGATCGACAAAGAAGACGGAGCGCTAGCTATGACGTCTGATGAGGGACGACGAACTGACAGGGTAGGACTGGACTGCGCAGGTGGACATACTGGCCGAGTGCTAGAGTGCTTGCAGGACATGTTGTGGAACGGCATGGATACGTAGATTGTTGTCTTTTTTCCGGTTTTGCGGCCGCGTTGACTGGGGACGTCTAGAGCAACAAGCGGAGTTGGGCGAAAAGTAAAAAGTATGACGTTAGTGTTGAGTAGACGGGGGTGCTGGGTGTGAGGGGTGTGTGTCGAGAGAACGTGGCCAGGGGCGGGTGAGACGGCTGAAGATGCAGAAATATGACGTCGTCGGTCAGAATGGCGGTGGAACGAAGAAACGAAGAAAGCTCCTGCCGATACGGGGCTACACCGTGGTCTTGGCTGTCTGAGCTTGTGTTTATTCCCTGGCTAAAATAGCTGCCGGGGGAGGGTGTGAAGAGTGGACGAGACGAAAAAAAAAGAAATAGAACAAAAAATAACGGTGTAGTTAGCACGTAAAAATAGGAACGGGTGGTCGACGGTGGGACCGTGACAAGTTGACAGGCACTTGCAGCGGAAACTAACCAAATAACCAGTTTTATAAATCAAGTTTCCACAAACACATTTTGATAATAATCACATTAATCACGTTAACGCACAATACACCAACTATCACCAACTACATCACCACATCACCACAACACAACATGGTCATCGGCCTGCTCACCATCGCCGCCATCCCGTCCACCATCGGCGTCTGCGAGGCCCTGAGCGCGCAGAAGAAACAGAACGCCGCCGACAAGGAAAAGGCCAAGTTCTCCGCCTCCGCCGCCCTCTCGCTCGCCGGCGAGCCCCCCGCCGACGCCCCCGTCGTCCTCATCGGCGGCCGCCTCTTTCTCGACCACCCGGACGCCCGCGTCGCCTGCGGCCGCGCCCACCCCTTTTCCGGCTACTACTTCAACTACCCCGGCGACGCCCCCTGCCTCGGCCTCGTCAGCACGATCGCCGTCGACCCGCCCATGCTCAACTGGATCTACGCCGACAAGCACTCCGGCCGCCTCCTGCACGCCGGCCGCAAGGACACGCTGGGCCACCACGTCGGGCCCTGGGGCTGGTCCGACGACGACACGTGGCTGACGTACGACGGCGACGCCACGCGCTTTGTGGCCGCCCAGGAGGAGATTGCCATTGGCGACGCGGTCACGCCGGTCTGGGGCCTCTACCTGCAGCACCCGGACGCCGACGCGGACGACGTGGCCGACGGCCGAGGCGTGCCCGTCCTGATCCGGCGGTCGTTTGGGATGGAGAGCAAGTATGTGCGGGACAGCCAGCGCGAGAAGCATGGGCTGGAGAAGAGGTGAGGGGGAGGGGGGTGACTGTGAGAAGGGTGTATTTTCAAAGAAGAGCGTATTTTCACTGCATATTGTGTCTTCTATTCCACAGCGATAGTATGGCGTTAAGGAGGCGTAACGGAGTTTGCTTTCTACAGGCATGTCTTCATTACATGATTCTCCCATTTTAATGATTTATTTTAATTTCCACACTTCTTCCTCGTCCACCCGCCACTTCTCCACTCCACCCTCCCAATTTACCCCAAACGTGCCCGTGCTCCGTATTTCGTCATAGTTTGTACAGCGCCCCATCACCCATGTGGTCTTTGTCTCGTTTTCCAGCCGGTGTGGGTTCGGTTGGCGAGCGGCTAGTTTCCATAGACGAGACCCACGGAAAAGACACTAGACGTCAACGGAGACGCCCTCCTGCGCCCTCCTGTTCCTGCAACACCCCTTGCCACCACACGGCTGGGCAATGATTTCATCGACGGAGTTGGGGGTGTGAATGCAGACGTAGTATATCCGGGCAGCAAACGAATCCATGGATGCAGGCATGCACGCATGGCATTATGACATCGTTGGACAAAGTTGGCGTTGGCGTGGGACATGGACTTGGTCTCGACAGGACGGATATTCTCACAATCAAGTTGGTGTCACGGCTGTCAGGCTTGTCCCCGTCTTTCCATTTTGTTTTTAACAAGCCGTCCATCCTCCTGTCGCTCAACATTGCCCAGCATATCATCTTGTCCATCGTCAAACAAGAACTTGACAAATATCTACAGACAGCTTGAATTCATTACTGCTTCCATCTTCAACTTCAACTTCAGCCTTCATCAACAGGACCATCTTCCATCACATCCCATAATATCCCTCCACTCCCCACACCCACACTCAAAATGTCCAAACGCCAGCAGCAGCAGCCCGCCTACGAGTCCGAGGACGACTACTCGGACGACCGGTACGAGCCCGAGCCCGAGCCCGAGCAGCAGCCACCCGCCCGCCGCCGCCGTCCCCAGCGTCAGGCCCAGCAGTCCCAGTCCCCCCAGGGCGGCCAGCAGCAGCAGCGGCAGCAGAACGGCGGCGGCGGCGGTCCCCTCGACGGCACCCTCGACAACCTGGCCCTCGGCAACGTCGGCCAGACCGCCCAGGGCGTCGTCGGCGGCGTCACCAACACGCTGGGCGGCGTGGCCGGCGGCGCTCTCCAGCAGCAGGGCGGCGGCGGCGGCAAAAAGGGCAGCGACACGCTGCGGCTGCGGCTGGACCTGAACCTGGACATTGAAATCACGCTCAAGGCCAAGATCCACGGTGACCTCGAGCTGGCTCTCTTGTGAGTTCTCCCGGCAGACCCTGTAACTCCCAACCTCGCAGTGATTCTGTGCTAACCATTTACCGTCCAGGGAGACATAATGACTTGAGATACGGAGGACTTGGTTATGGGAGTACTTGGTTATGATGGTATTGCTATTTATTTAAATTTTCTGGATGCCTACTTGCGTACTTGTTTACCTGTCTACTACATACATTCATTTGAACTGGAATTTCTGCTCTCTGCCTTGAACTCTGTCTCCTGTTGATCATTGCCCCTGTTTTTCGTTTGCGGACAGACTGTTCTGGATTCGTTCTTTTCTTTGTTTTCGCCCCTACGACAATCAATAGAATTTTGTGCCACGCCTAGTCGATCCAGAAACGAGATTGTCGATCGCGCAGTGCCCACGACCGTGCCAATACACCACGTTGCGCGTGCGACTTGGAGGCGGAATTGGGCTCAGTGGATTGAGCAGTGTCGAAGCCAGGTCAGTTAGCCAACCACCGCATGCGCCATACTTCAGCACGTCTCCACTAAAACCTGCTGTATTACAGCGCACCCGCCCGCCGCCATACCACGAAATGGCATCTCTGTATACGACGTACAGAGAATGTGGTACGTAACAAAGAGCATCGACGATCTGTCTCCAGTAATTACGTTGCGACGGCCATTCACTTCATTGTTCGAGTCGTTTCTTTGTTCGAGTCGGCCCTGTTATGGGCGAAAGGCTACTGGCTAGCGCTGTTACAGGCTACACGGGCCATTTGTGTAGGGCGCCTCGAGCGCCACTGACGTGTAGTCAGGTACTCAACTGTAATACGAACCTCCCTGCCCGCTAGCTGCCCACCATGTGCCGCTACTGCCCGCTATTTCTGCACTGCTACGTTCCGGATACGCCGTGCTACTGTCGTGTGTTTAGCGAATACAGCACACTGCAGGTACCCTTCTGTGTCCTCCTGTAACCATTTCACAAATAACTATATCTCAACGTATGTCTGTTGGACTTGACAACCAGCTTTCACTCGCTAAGACAGGTGGTTCCAGGTCTGACAGGGCGGTCGCTCCCGCCGAGGGACGAAGGAACGCACCGTCTTGACAATGGCTCGACTTTACATATTTTACCCTTTTACTGGACACTGAACAGAACGACGTAATATGTGTACTCCGTATTAAGTGTCCCGCTCTCCTGCCACCGTACGTCGTAGTTTCCATTTATCCTCGGGGAAGATGCCCCGAAGATGACTGCCAAAATGCTGCAATGGGACTGAAACGGGACGGATAAAGGTGACAAGTTGACAAGCCGACATACGGTGTAATAGTAGCGATCATATCGAGGAAACACCGACAATAATGGTGATGCCTGGTGTGCGCACGTCAACTGGCCCCGGAAATACCCCAGCTATACCCACACCCCCTCAGCTCAAGGAGGGCCGGACGGCAGGCGAGTGTCGCATGGTAAAACGCTGAACCGCTGCCATCCCCCACACAACTTGTGCATAGTGACGTCAACGACTCGTGGCCGGTGCAACGTCAGAGCGGGCGGTGATGAGAAGTTTTGGTGGCTGGAGACTGGCAACGACACTTGTCTGAATATTTTTGGAACACAAGACGAAAGACGAAACACGACGACGAGAAAACGAGGGCGTCGTGTCGTTCCGTGCTCTTCTCTCGCCTTCTGTCTACTTTTGTGCCTCTACAGTGGCTGCCCTGGATGCCCTGAATAACTAACTCCTCGAGAATCCTCACCTGTGGACTAAAACTTGCACGGCAGAAGGCATAATTGTAACTGCTGGCCTCCTGTGACCTCACTCTACACTGACAACTCAACTCAAGAAACCCAATATCCCGACCTCCGTGCCTCCTTAGTACCTCTGGTACCCTTTCTTGTCCTTGCTCCATCCCACAGCACCGTCCAGCCGTCTTCCGACCCCAACCTCTCCAGCTACTCGACGACCCAACGCACTACAGACAACCTCTGCGGCAGGTATCGCTCCGTCCGCTTGTCACTGTGGATCAAGACAACAACCTGCCTGTACGTACCCCGAGACGGTGTACTTTGCAGCAGCACGGAGTAGCTGGTCATTCACAGGCCCCTTCTACACGTTCACACCACCACACGCGGCACCCTGACACCCTAATCATGGCGTCCCGCAAGGCACAGCCACAGCCACTACATCATCGGCCGGCCGTCCCCAGTACAGACCACACGCCTGTCCACAGCCCTGTCCACGCCCAGAGCCCGGTCGTGGAAGAGCTCTCGACAGACGACGACCATGACGAGCACGACGACAACGACTACGACGACCCGCCAGAAGAGGAAATTGTCGAGGACGAGCACGGCCGCAGTAAGCGTGCCTCCGTTCCGCTGTCGTCACCATCACCGTCACCATCCGCCTCCGCCGCACCCTCCCCGTCTGCCGCCCGAAACGGCGAACCGCGTATCCAGACACACTTCCACGACCGCGGCAAACAGCCCGCCTACGTCGCCCCCATCCCCAAGATTGGACACATCCCGTCGCTCAGCCCGGTCGCCACACCCAAAGACACACCCAAAGCCACGCCCAACGACGCAGCTTCTCCACCTTCCGCTGCCGACCCCGGCATCTCCAGCTATGGCCGCCCGACGCTGCCCCGCTTCCTGACCGCCCGCCTCGTCGGCATGGCCATTGACGAGTACGGCGACGTCTGCGACGGCGACGACAACGTCCTCGGCCGCGTCGCCGGCGACCTGCCCAGCATGGTCGGCCGCACCGTCAGCAACGAGAACGGCGACGTCCTCGCCGACGACGGCCACGAGCTCCTCGGCTACGTCGAGCACGTCACCACCGACGCCGAGCGCCGCGCCATGCAGGACGCGCGCCGGCGACGTGAAGCTGCGGCCGCCGCCCAGCCGCTCGACGAGTTCACCGGCGGCGGGTCGCGCGCCTTCCGCGTGGACGCCGACGGCCACATCCTCGACGGCCAGGGGCACATTGTGGGGCGGATGAACAAGAAGGGGGAGGACGGCGAGGACAAGGACACAAAGACAGACAAGGAGCAGACGGCAGGGGCACCCCCCCGCGTCAACGCGGAAAGCTACCGCAAGGAAGGCGAGAGCCCGTCCGACATCTTCTTGGACGTCAAGTCCACCACGGAGGGCATCCAGCTGACCATTCGCATCCCCACCGTCTTCCCCAACACCGGCCAGCCGGCCAGGATGCCCAACATTAGCTTTACGTGATGATGGTGGATGTGTTGGCGTTGGCGTTGGCGTTGCTGCGTTTGGGTGCGAACGACGGCGTTATGTAAATGACAGAATGAACCAGAGATGTAGGATAGAGCGGCTTCTTTACTGATATTTATGGTACAGTCTACTGAATGGAGTCTCAAAATGGTCACCGTTGCAGCTCGTCACGATCGTCTTGTAAATCACTGCAGTATTCAAAAGAGATGCTCGCGATTGTCGCTTTAGCAGCCGTTGCAGCTGCTATCGTGCAGGGCACTATTTATTCCACGTTCTGCGTCCACTCGAGCGACTTCCGAACAGATCGACGTCGATCGATGATCAAGACTTGGTCCAAGCGGATGCAGGCTAGCAGGTTTTTTCCATTTTCTGCGTGTTTAAATAGAGTGGCCCACAGTCCACCCGCTCCATTTTGCCACCACATGGAGACGTCACACCAGCATCTAGACCATCTTCGGCGGGCAAGCCGCAGGCTAGATGAGCTTCCCCAGTCCTTGTCTAGCCCTTCTCTCCGTCTCCATACACCCTCCGTCTTCTCGGTACACACCGTTTCGTCACGGTTCCGCGTTGTCGTTTTGATTTCTTGGAACAATCCTGGAGAAGCCGAAGAACTTGGTCATCTTGCGAGTCTTGAACTTGCACACCTTTCCCTCCAGCCCTTGTTGGTGCGTGGCTGCATGGCTTGTTGACTTGGCTTGACATTGGTTGCTTGGCTAGTTACAAGGATGAAGTCATCCTTGCAGACCTGCCTCTTCTGACGCCAGGCAACCTGATAGCCTCTAACAAGCTAATATCGGCCGTTGCCCACTGGCCATGTCTTCATGTCATACAAGGACATACATAGTAGAAGATGGTTCTAGAGCGATGCCATCCAAGTTGACAACTCCCTGTCGAGACCGGCCTCACTCCCCCTCTCGCCTCCTTAATCAATACTGGCCTGTCTACGTGACGTATCTCTGACGACGACCGGCTGCCTCGTTGGAAGTCGATGATGCGAGTCATGTTGCGGCTGGAGGGACAGGTTGAGTATAAAAGTGCCATGCCGGTCTCGTATTGTCAGCAGATCTTGACAATGCTCCACATCCACACTTTCTCACAATAATACAACATTTAAACATTCTCAACTCTTTCAACCAAACACCCCACACAAACATAACTTACCTCATCCAACTCATACCCACACACCGTCAACATGGCCGACGTCCAGAACACCTCCTCGCAGGTCACCAATGACCCCAAGACCTCAGCCGAGTCCGCGTCCGGCGCCGCCGACACCAAGGACAAGGACACCAAGGACACCAAGGACACCACAGACAAGGACCCCGAGGCCGAGAAGAAGGCCCAGGACAAGAAGCTGGCGCAGCAAATCACCACGGCGCTCGAGCGCTGCCTCGACAAGGTCAAGCCCATCTGCGACATGATCACCCAGAAGATGGAGGCCGCCGACCGCACGCCCAAGGACGACCTCGACGAGGAGGCCCTCGTCAAGGAGGTCAAGCCCCTCATCGAGGAGGGCGGCAAGATTTTGACGGAGGCCAACGGCGTCGTCCGCGGCCTCGACCCGGACGGCCGCATCCAGTCCCAGGCCAAGCACCACGCCGCCACCCACGAGGCCACCCCCGAGGAGTACCACCTCGCCGACGTGCTCAAGGAGCTCACCGGCAAGGTCACCACCACCATCGACGGCGCCAAGAAGAAGCTCGAGAACATGCCCACGGCCAAGAAGGAGCTCAACCCACTCTGGGGCCTCCTGTCCGAGCCCCTCGCCCAGATCCTCGCCGCCGTCGGCCTGCTCCTCAGCGGCGTCCTCGGCCTCGTGGGCCGGCTGCTCGGCGGCCTGGGGCTGGGCGGCCTCGCCGACAACCTGCTGGGCGGGCTGGGCCTCAACAAGATTCTCGACAGCCTCGGCCTGGGCTCGGTGACGAGCTCCCTGACGGGAAAGAAGTAGAGGGGGGCGACAGGAGTGGGCAAATGGAGCGAGGATACTGGAAAAGGACCATCTGGATGGTATGGCCTTAAGGCTAGGTATACATAATGAGGACATGCCAGGAATACAATAGTTAGTTAGCATTTGATAATATTATATTCATGAAAATACTCTTCACAGAGGCCCACTTCAGTAACGAGTGACTAAAGAGACAAGTCGACTTCAGACCACAGACTCAGCCAAGCAAAGACAGTGCGCATACATGCAGGTCCTGCGTGAAAGAAAGAAGCTTTGCAAAAAGAACTAGCGCCGCGGACGGACCTCGTGAGATGGCGAGGACAGTGCAGATGCGCATGCAGAAACACAGATACACAACTGAGATGGCATCGTCAATCACGAACCAGGTCCGGGATTGTTCTAGAACGAGGACGACCTAAAGATATGAATACTAGTCTTACTTGACTGCAGTACAATAAGAAGACGTTGCTGGTGCCTTGACGTTGATGGTCGCCGAGAATGCAAGACAATGACCCGCGTGCTGCAAGATTTCTCGTATCACCAAAATGAACTAGCGATAACTGATGAGATGCATAGATGTCTGGGGAACTCGAGAGTGCGCAGTGGTTTGCCGATCACTTGTTGGCTGAGTTGCACGTTGGGAGGAATACAATGTACTCCATACTCCACTCCATATTACTCATATTACTTGTCATTTCCTGCTACCTGGTAGGGAAAAGAAATGGGGAGATTGTCACACGATGTCACCTGGACTCTGGGCAGAGACGAACGCCTTTACGCCTGGACGAAAGGCGGACGTCTATTAGGGAAGGAAAACTGCATATTTTTACGACGTACATTCACTTTTAATCACTTCTTTGTCCTTGTTTCTTCACAGATAAGTTCAGCCCCGGATACAGTCTGTGGTGCGTCTCCACGATCGTCAAGACTCCTCTAAACAAGCTTTGTTAGTTTCCCTTGGACAATCCCCATCCTCTCGGCCGAAGGGTCTACGTCGTACATTGTCAAACTGGCGTTTCCATTATGTGATTAATACTCCGAGATACGGCCTCGTTCGCTTCACGTCCCCGCGTCCACTCCGTCAAACGTAACCAAACATGGCCCTGGATATCACCTCAGAGACGGCCTGCCTCCAAAATGAAGTCGACGGAAAATAGAAACTCTCTCATACGAGAACCATGGGATCTGTGGCAACTGTCACCCATTCTCAGGGGTCAACACGGGACAATGGACAGCAGAAGAGACTGGCATCCCAGAACAAACGCAAACAGTCATCCGAGACAGTTGGCACCGCGGAACGATCCCTGAAGGAACAGCACATCCTGGTTGCTGTGCCTCTTCCCCCCTCTGTCTCTTCCTTCTCATTCCCCGGAGTAATCCTTCCAGCCACTCAAGGAAAGGCAGAGTCGCAGCCGTAACAGCTACCCCTGACATGTGCAGCGCCATGTCTCGGCCAATGCAGATTTTGCTCCTCAGGGATCCCAGCCGTGTGATCTCAAAATCGAAACAAGAAACGACTGACAAACGGAAGCAAATATGAAATGCGAATTCAAATAAAGATATACGCACTCGTCGTACAGAGTACTTGTGATTGTTTCTTCCCCTTTGTTTGGATTTGAATTTGGACAGCCCGGCTCCACTAACCACTAAATAAACTCACAAATACAGAGTACTCACAGACGATCATTGTCCTTGCTCAGACGGACGTCTCCTTCACCACTGTTCCAGGGTCGCATTCGACGATACCCAAAGGACCTGCCCAAGAATGGCCTTGTTCTTAATACTCCCTGCTCCATACTCCCTCGATTACGACGCTCTCCGTTTTCAACATCTCTGTCACTTTTCATGTTTGGTTCGCCGTCGACGCAAACTCTGGTTCTCCAATAGGACCCGACCCAGAAACATCCGTGCGCATCCGTACCCACATCTCCACACTGCATTTCCACTGTCCCACACTATTCCCAGCGCACGGCCGCACCGGTGAGGACCATTGTGGAGTCGACACGAGGGCTGAAGAGGGTCGACGGGCGGACAATGGACCCAAACCTGGAGAATGGGCGCGCGGGACGGGAAGATAGGGGGAACCATAACCAACTGGCGTTCGTGAGAGCTACATGTACGTCGTACACTGCAAGAGACCTGAGACCTCGAAGCCTCTAGCCTCTAGCCTCTACATCGTACGGACACTAAATACGGCAAACGGCAGACGCGGCGGGTCCTGGCCCTGCTAGGCCTGCCCATCTTCATTCGTACCATGCTGGGAAGAGGAAAGATGGACGAGGCCTGGGCGCGGAGGAGAAGTAGATGTTGCCGATGTTGTTGATGGGCGGCTGTTCGTTTCCTGTTGTTATGTCGCACGAAGTTCGCGTACGAAAGTACTTCCTACCTGCCACCCTTCTGGGCCTTCGCATCCCACCCATCGTCCCCGTTCCTGGTTCTGGGTCACCCTTGTTTGGCGAGCACATCCTTCAATATCAACCACGGCTGACGGCTGGGATATGCACAGTGAAGGGAGCCGTCCGTTGCCGATGTCCGCAGGCCATTGAGTGTGAACGTCTGAGAGCCAGGACCATTCATCGTGACAGGATGTCCAGGAAAGAAAGGCCTCACCATCCTAGTCCACTATCAGTCGACATCACCTCAACTGCATTGCACAGACCTCGACTGTGGATGCCTCCAGCCGCGCTGGTCTCGCATTTGCGCGTCTCGACTGCTGGATATCACATCGGGCAGCATTCAACGGCAGATTCGCCCGTCGACCGCGACCGTCGCCATCCTTGTCGCCCGTCTCGGCCGTGACCTTTTGATAGTCTTTCCCTATAAGTCGCTTGCTTCTAGCCTCCTTCTAGCCTCTTCTTCCACCACAGACTGTTGCGTCTGAGCGACTGCGATATAAAGACGCATCCTGCCCAGACATTTGTCGTCGACTCACGACCGTCGACCCACGCACCACATCACCATCGTGAACACATTGTCCCTTACCTTTAGACCGTCACCGTCACCCTCACCATGTCCGACATCGACCACTCCCGCGACGGCGAGTCCAAGGTCACCGAAATCATCGCCATCATCACCGTCAGCTGCGCCCTGACGTCGACCCTCGTCATCCTCCGCGTCGTCACGCGCACCTTTATCGTCCGCGCCTTTGGCCCCGACGACTGGGTCTTGGTCGTGGCGCAGGTCCTCGCCATCGCGGCGGCCGTCGCCATCGGACTGGGTGCGTTGTCTCCGGCGTTGTCGTCCGTCTTTTGATTTTCCTCACACAAACTAACAATGCAGAACAACACTTTGGCATGGGCCGGCATGTGTGGACGATCGATGATCTGGTGCCGTACACGAAGGTGCGTTCTTTTCTGTCGTTCTCTTTTGTCGTTCTCTTCTAGCGTCCTCTTCTTTTGTCTTCTTTTTTTTTTGTCCTCGCTCGCTGCGCTCACTCGTTTTGTCCTCTTTTTTTGTCCTCGCTCGCTGCGCTCACTCGTTTTGTCCTCTTTTTTTGTCCTCGCTCGCTACGCTCACTCGTTCCTCGCTGCGCTCACTCGTTCCTCGCCACTAACAAACAGACCTTCTACTCCTCCATCCTCGTCTACAACGCCGCGCTCGTCCTCGTCAAAGTCTCCATCGTCCTCATGTACCGCCGCATCTTTGTCGGCACCTGGATCCAGCGCGCCAACCTCGCCGCCCTCGTCTTCCTGACCGCCTGGGGCATTGCCCTCGTCTCCTTCTTGTCCATGCTCTGCCTGCCCATCCAGCGCCTCTGGGACCCCACCGTCGAGGGCCACTGCATCGACTTTGTGCCCGCCTTCTTCGCGCCCGCCGTCATCAACCTCATCACCGACCTGACCGTCTTCATCCTGCCGCTGCCCGCCATCCGCCAGCTGCAGCTGCCCCTGCGCCAAAAGTTTATTTTGGCCTTTATCCTCTGCCTCGGCCTCTTTACCTGCATCATCTCCATCGTCCGCCTCTCCACCCTCGACGCCGCCGCCACCTCCTCCGACACCACCTGGGACAACACCGGCGCCGCCCTCTGGTCCTCCCTCGAGCTCACCGTCGCCATCATCGCCGCCTGCCTGCCCACCCTGCGGCCCTTTGTCTCCCGCTTCTTCCCGCGCCTCATCTCGTCGGGCGGCTCCAGTGGCGACCAGCGCTCGGCACCGCCCACCGGCCCCGACGGGCCACTCCAGACCTGGGGCGGCTCCGGAGGTGGTAGCGGCTCCAGCAGCGCCAGCACGCCCTCGGGCCAGTACGCCAAGGTCAGCGACAGCACCGACGCGCTCTACGCGGACGCGGAGATTGGCATGGACGTGCTGGCGCCGGCCGACAAGCCGCTGCCCGTCGTGCAGACGTCGACGACGGTGCACCACACGTACCGCGAGTCTGTGGCCCGCCGCGGCCGCAATGAGACGACCATTGGCACGGGCCGCAGCCCGCGGTCGCAGGGCAGCGACGAGGTGGAGCTGACGGGGGAGGGGCAGGGGCAGGGGCAGGGATACGGCTACGGCCACGGCCACGGCCACGGCCACGGCCACGGCCACGGAAACACAAAGTCCAACAGCGGGATCCGAGCGACGACGACGATTAAGCAAGAATATCAGTAGGGTAGGACGTGTGTATTATGGCGTATAAGGCAAAAAGTGTAATTTGTATTAGTACGAGCTTGGTTCGAATTTATATTGAATTAACTGGAACGAAAGATGGTAAACAGCGCGAGTGAAATCAACGGTCTACGCCACCTTGCGCTTGGCCAGCTTGCTCTGGATAAACTTGTTCTTGGAGATGGCAAAGCGGATCTAGACGGTCAGCATCGCAAACACAAGGGGGGTATCAGTTGCCTCACCAGTAGGGACTCACCTGCTTCCCAAACACATAGAGAAACATGCCCATGACGCACGTCAGGCCGTGCACGGCGCCGATCCAGAAATACACGTCCCGGTAGCCGCTGCGCTGGATCCAGATGTTGATGACAAACGTCATGACGAAGCTGCTGATGCCGCGGAAGATGGTCACGGCCGCGTAGCCGTCCTGGGCCTGGCCGCGGTGGCAGTCGAGCAGGTACGTGTTGCTGATGAGCGAGTTGATGGAGCCGGCAAAGATGGCCAGCCCGTAGAAGAAGACGGGCACCATGAACGGCGCGCGCACCTGCAGGGACCAGCCAAAGCCCCAGAAGCCGAGCAGGCCCAGGACGAGCGAGGGCACGGACAGCACGATGCGGAACTCGGGCTCGTAGATGCCCCGGTTGCGGCGGGCCAGGAACGTCACCAGCCAGTCGGACAGCGGGCCGGGCAGCGCGTTGCCGAGGGTGGCGCCGACAAAGGACGAGAAGACGGTGAGGCCGACCTGGTTGCTGGTGAAGTGGTAGGGGGCCTTGGTGAAGATGGACGACAGGCCGACGGAGAAGGAGGCGGCCACGGCGACGCTCCAGCCGTACGAGAGCGCGGCCCACGACACGGCGGGCAGCAGAAACGCGCTCCAGGGCGTGACGAGCGCGCGCCAGAACGACTCGTCGCTGAAGCGGCCGTTGACGACGCGCAGGCTGTCGCGGTAGCGCATGCGCGTCTCGGGTGTGGGTGCAGCAGACGCCTCGATGTCCCCGTCGTGGACGCTGCTGCTGGCCGTCGCCGACGCCGTCGCCGACGCGTTCGCCGACGCCGTCTTCTCGTGGACGTCGACCGGCGTGCGCTGCCCCGACACCTCCCTCTCACTGCTGCTGTCGTCAATGTCCTCCAGAATGTCCAGGTCGAGCTGCGCCGGCCGACTGTACGTCGTCTCCGGGCAGGCAAAGAAGAGGACCACCGTGTAGACGGCGTACACGATGCAGGCCCAGATGAACGGCCACCGCCAGCCCTGCGCCGAGAACACCGCCGTGCCAATCACCTGCCCCAGCGCGTTGCCGCCCGACAGCGCGTAGTGCCAGAGCGCCAGGTGCAGGCCGCGCTCGTGCACAAAGAACAGGTCGCCCACGCTCGAGCTCACCAGGTACTCGAGCCCGGCAATGCCCAGGCCGTGGATGCCGCGCCCCACAAAGAGGCCCACAATGTTCTCGCCGGCCGCGACGACAACCACGTACCCGAGGATGGCGACGACGTTGGACGCCAGCAGCACCGGCCGCTTGCCCCAGATGCGCGCCAGCGGACTCGTCAGGACGGCGCTGACGCCCAGCGTCAGGAGCACGACGCTGACGCTCTGGGACACGGTGCTGGCCGTGGTGTGGAAGATCTTGGCCATGGTGGCGTTGGCCGGGTTGATGAAGTTGTGGGTGCCCGCCATGAGGCCGGTGCCGCAGGAGAGGAAGATGGAGGTGAGGATCTTGCGGGTTGGTGACCAGTCTGTAAATAACTGTTAATAATACGTGTGCCATGCGAGAGGGTGAACACCAACCGGACGTACTCAGCGGATCATTGGGACTATTAGACGGCTGCGGCGCCAGCACGGTCCCTGCATGCCGTCCGGTGCCATGCTTGAGGAACGCCGTGTTGCGAATCCGCTTCTCGCTCTCTTTCTGCAGGTGGACCGTCCCGGGAACGACCTCGTCCGTGTCGGGCTCCAAGATCCAGAGGCCCATGGTGTCGATGCGCAGGTGAGTATACGGGAGAGAGTGGATACGGGAGAGTGACAGTCAAACTGGTGATTAATGTCGACAGCGAATATCGTGGAGAAGCGACCACGCGACCAGTACCTTGTTTCCAGTCAGACTCACGGTGCTTCTGTGACGGTTTATTTTCATGTATTTTTTATTTTGTACGAATATCGTCACGGGTAAACTACTTTTTATTTCAGACATTCCTGCTCATGTCGATCGCCGCCACAGCGTGCATCGCCGAGTCTGCTTCTGTCCCGACAACTCGTACAAGTACGCTTAGATACGTCTAGCTTGGAATCATCTTCTGCAACATCGATCGCACCATCGTGCATTGCTTTCTTGGACGGTATCCACCAGACTGACTGGGGAGATGGGAGATCGAAACGACAAACCCAAGATGCTAACAGAAGAAGACAAACAATGAGGTCCCGGTTCTCTACATGAAGACAAACAATGAGGTCCCGGTTCTCTACATCCAGTCGGAGGTCGTCAACTTATACAAAGGTGACGTGCTCGGACGCTAGCCTCGCTTTTGGCATCGCCGACAATAGTCCAGTTTGGTGCCGGTGGAAACTGACTATCGACCGACTACGGCCATAGCGCTTATCCGCCCCTGTCGACTCTTCTGCCCGTCTATTCCCTGCCAAGTCTCCCCACGCCTCACCTCGGCGATGCACGTTGGGCAACTCCATCGTCAAGCCGGCGTGGATTCGGTGAAGACGGTTCCCTGTCTCCGGTGCTATTCCCATCGCCGCACGAAACTACTGTGCCGACTTCCAGACAGACAATTCCGGGCGGGATGGTGTAATTCTGCCACAATTGCCACAATGCTGTCCAAGCGTGGCCAGGCCAAGCTCACGCATCCGCCTGTCCTCGATCCTTGTCGCCATGTGGTCGAGCATCCGCCGGCGAGTTCACATCTTGACCATGATAATTCGAATCTGATTGCCACATCGACAGACTGGTTGGCCACGACGGCTGCCTCCATCGCGAACAAGAACTCTCTGCAACATGTCCTCCCCACCCCATCCCGAGGCCGGTCGCCGTCTGCTGCCTCACATTGCCGACCAGGTGGCGGCCGACACGCCCGACCGCGTTCTCTACGAATACCCGTCGTCGGCCGACCTGACACAGCCGTGGACGACCGTCACGGCCCGCCAGTTTGCCCAAGCCGTCGACCGAGCAGCGCATTGGATACAGGATAATGTGCGCGGCACGAAGGCCACCCCCGACACACCTGCACAGGTCCACGGGCATGTCCTCGGGTACAGCGGCCCGCCCGACCTGCGCTACTATATTCTGGTGCTGGCCGCCGTCAAGGCCGGCTGCGTGATGCTGTACACGTCGCTGCGCAACAGCCCCGAAGGCGACGCGGCCGTGCTGGAGGCGGCGGGGTGCACGACGTGGCTGCAGGCCTCGCGCGGCACGCACATTCAGCGCGTGGTCGACCTGGGCACGCCGTTCGCGGCAGGTCTGCGACTCGTGGCCCTGCCGGAGCTCTTCTTCTTCCTCGACAACACCCTGTCGTCGTCGCCCCCGTTTCCCTACAAGAAGACGTGGGACGAGGGCAAGCGGGACCCCGTCTGGGTGCTGCACACGAGCGGCAGCACGGGCCACCCGAAGCCCGTCGTCCGCTTTCTCGACAGCGTGGCCTTTGCCGAGGCCAACACGCTGCTGCGGCCCATCCGCGGACGGCCGCTGCTGCTGCACGACGTCTGGGGCGCCCGCGCCTACCTCGGCTTCCCCATGTTCCACGCGGCCGGCCTCAACAACGGCCTCCTGTGGCCGCTCGTGCACGGCGGCACCATTCTGCTGGGCCCGCCCGACCTGGCCCTCAACACGGCCGACGTCGTGGCCGACGTCATCCGCGCCGCCCGCCCCGAGGCGCTCTACCTGCCGCCGTCGCTGCTCGAGGACCTGGCCAAGGACGACGCCACCCTGCAGCTGCTGGGCACCACCAGGGCCATCGGCTACGCCGGCGGGCCCCTGAGCCGCGCCACCGGCGACCGCATCGTCGACCGCCTCCCGCACACCGCCCTCCACCAGGGCATCGGCACCACCGAGACCGGCTGGCTGCCCGCCGTGCTGACCGACCGCCGCGACTGGTTCTACACGCACGTCCACCCGGACACCGGCTGCGCGCTGCAGGACCGCGGCGGCGGGCTCTACGAGCTGGTGTGCGTCCGCACGCCCGGCCTCGAGCCGTGGCAGCCCATCTTCTCGACGTTCCCCGACTTGCAGGTGTACCCCTTTCGTGATCTCTTTTCCCGCCACCCGGACCCGCGCAAGAGCGACCTGTACCGCTACGAGGGCCGCATCGACAACGTCCTCGTGCTGTCCAACGGCGAAAAGGTGCAGCCCCAGGCCATGGAGCTGGCCCTGGTGGCCAGTCCGCTGGTCGCCGATGCGCTGGTGGTCGGCCAGGGGCGCTTCCAGACGGCCCTGCTGGTGCAGCCGTCGCCGGGTGCTCGCCATTTGGGGGTGCCCGACTTTGTGGCGGCGCTCGCGCCCGCCCTGGCCGACGCCAACAGGACGGCCCCGGCGCACGCCCGCATCCACGCCGACTTTGTCCTGGTCGGTGATCCCGCGAAGCCGTTTGTCCGCACCGGCAAGGGCACCATTCGCCGCGCGCCGACCATCGAGCTGTACCGAGACGAGCTGGATGCGCTGTACGAACGGGCGGAGGCAGCTCAGGGCGCGGGGGGTGTTGTCGACTTTTCCACAGAGGAGACGTTGCGCGACAGCTTGCACGAGGCCATGAAAGGTCTTGCAGGCACCGACAAGGACATTGCCGACGACGACGACTTTTTTGTGACGGTCGGACTGGACTCCTTGCAGGTGTTGACTCTCCGACGGCAGATTGCAAGGGACGTGCCGGACGGCATCAGGCCGGCAGACATTACCGCTGCACTCGTCTACCGGAATCCGTCGTTGGCCGCGTTGACACATGCGCTGTGGAAGAAACGTGCAGGTGGGCAGGCGGTCGATGGAGAGGGCGGTGCAGCAGAGCAGCTGCTGGCAGAGTACTCTGGGAAGTTGGAGGCGATCCCGGGGAGCGCAAACGGGACAAATGGGACGACGAGAGCCCACGGCCACACCACCAACGGAACCAACGGCGTCAGCAACCCTCACACGCCCACAGTCGTCCTCCTGACAGGCAGCACGGGCAGTCTCGGCTCGCACCTGCTCAACACGTTGCTGCACACCCCCGACATCGATGAGATATGGTGTCTCAACCGGGCCGAGGACGGTGGACTGGAGAAGCAGAAAGAACTGCAGGGCGGGCTGGGCACGGCCGACAGTCTGGAACGTGCCCTTTCGTCTGGCCGTCTCCACTTCCGTCATGCACGTCTCGCAGACGACCATCTCGGCCTCCACATGGATGACTACGCCCGTCTCCAACGCTCTGTCACGCACATCCTCCACACCCAGTGGCAGGTCGACTTCAACCTGGCCGTGTCGTCGTTCCAGCCCCACCTAGCCGGCATTGTCAACCTGATCGCCTTTGCCGCGTCGTCTGTCCACCATCCCCATCTTCTCTTCACCTCCTCCGTCGGGATCGCCAATCACTCTGCGGCCACCGTCCCTGAACAGTTCCTGTCTGCCTTTTCCACGGCCGGCTCGGGCTACGGCGAGTCCAAGCTGGTGGCCGAGCTTCTGCTGCAAAAAGCAGCGGCTGTCCACGGCCTCCCCATCACCGTCGTCCGAGTCGGCCAGATCAGTGGACCGGTCACGCTACCAAAGAATGCCGGACTCTGGAACCCCAAGGAGTGGTTCCCCAGCCTGGTCGCCTTCTCGGCCCATACTCGACGTCTGCCCACGTCGCTCGGCCGCAACGAACGTGTCGACTGGATCCCGGCAGACCTCTTGGCACAGATCCTGTGGGAGTTTGCTACAGCCACATCAGCCAACGCATCCGGCGAGCCTACGCTCGTGCACGCCGTCCATCCCCGCTCTGTGACCTGGGCCGACGTACTTCTCCCGACGATCCTCGCCCACTTCAAGGCACAAGGCACGCCGCTCCAGGCCGTCCCGCTCGACGACTGGGTCGCCGTGTTGGTCGACGAAGCACAGACGGCCGACGACGCCCTGTCGGCCAAGCTGTCGGCCCTTCGCCTCGTGCCGTTCCTGTCCAGTCTAGCGTCGACGTCGGCTCCAGCACGGCCGCTCTTCGACACGTCCATTGCTGTTCAGAAAAGCGCAACGTTGCAGACGCTACCTCCCATTGCCGCCGACTCTGTCAACATCTGGCTCCGCCAATGGGGGCTGTAGTGCGTCAGCCCACATCGACTGCTAGATGGTAACCAAAGTTTTGTTTCCTCGTATCCAAGCGGGATATTTTGAGTAAAGGAGAACACACTGTTGTGGCCGCAGGGTTCGGCGGCCGTCCCAATCGGGAAATCTGGGGCCCTAAATTCCTTCCTGATTGGCCCGCGCTCGCAGCCGCCTTGACGACCGCATATAATTACAGCTCTTCTTTCCCGACGTCTCTCTCTTGTACTCTTGACTTCTTTCCCTTCTTTTCATTTTCTTCGTCTCTCCGGATTATTCGTGGCAGTTCTTTGATTCATTTTCCAAACCCTGTCTCTGCCACCTCCCGCCGCCTTCTTTTTTTCCTTTTGCACTTGTCTTTACGAGGATCCCTGCGTGGCTCCCTTCCCCTCTCGCCCTATTTATTTATTACACTTATTACCCTGATGTCGCTCCTGGAGCGGTTTCTTTTTTTACTCCTTATAGAACTTTTTTACCCTCTTACTCTTACACTCGAATGTAGGCTTCTTGATCTTCCTTTACGATAGTAAACCAACTCTTACAGTGGTATGTATTAACGTTGCTTTGTTCAGCACTTTACGACGTTCCTCTTTTATAAGGTATACTCTATATACTGAGAGGCACTGTTACGACCCCTCTCTTATCTATTATATAAGCTATCACGTAGGGTGCTGCCCTTAGTGCGTACTATATTAGAAAAGCCCGGCACCTAACGAGGGACTGTTGAATCCGCCAAGATTCAGTCCTGACAATAATCTACTGCTTGCTCGATCTTATCAACAATCCCCTTTTCTTTATCGCGATAGTGCTTTTTTTATCTCTTCCTACCTAATCCGGTGTTAAACCTAACAGGCACCCACTTCCTGGATGGAATCAGGAAGTAAGAATTAGTCTTTGTTTATTACCAGACCTACTTATGAATCCAAGCCTATTGTCATGCTCGCTATTCGGTTCCTAACGGCATCATACCTAATATTTATACTCTTAAGCGTTTCGCGAGCAGCCTCTCCAGGCCCTTGGCCACGCACGAGATCAGCGCTATTGGTCGCCACGCTCGTGGAGTGGATAGGTCTTTGCCTCCCTTCGGGAGCATGACAACCTTTACCTCCCGCCATACCTTTAGGTAGTATCCGTTTCGGACACATGCCCGGTACAACGTGTGTATGTAGGCACCGATGTGTGGCCAAGCTGCTCTCAACAGTCGTACGGAGACTCTGTCCGTGCCTGGGGAGGTCGTGCTGACCCCGATCGTGTTTGCCTCCACTTCTTCTATGCCGATCTCCAGGCTCCATGGTAGATGGTCAGGGGTTTTTGTCTCGTCTTTTAAAGGGTCCTCGGGCAGGTCGTCGTCTGCCGAAAAGCGTTAGAGGACTGCGTCCCGTAGTGCTTCTGCTTTGTCTTCGGTTGTATAAAAGGTCCTATTACCGACGGTGAGGGGAGGGGTCTTAAATCGGGGTCCGAGCTTATACCAGTTTATTGTTTTAGAAAACTTTGTATCATCTATCGCTTCCTCTACTATCCGTCGCTAGTGTTACTTCTTTTCTAGCCTCGTCGTGGTATAGACTCGTTGAGCGGCATCGGCCTCGTCTCGAAAGACGCAGCTTCGCCTGGCCTATTAGGCTATCGTTATCATAACTAAAAGGGTCGTAGCCTAAGGCTATAACCATCATGACTAATGATTATTACGTATATAGGGCCATTCGTTCGCCACTCGCTAGCATAGCGTAAGCGCCACGTTAACCACCTATATTTAAGGACAGTTATTTCCCTTATATCTAGAACACCCCCTCTTCTATTAAAAGAGGAGGGTAAGAATTAGTTCTTATTTTAATTTATACTTAACTTTTACCCTTAATTATATCTTAGTCTTTAATAGATATTATAATACTTGTTTAATTAATTCTTTATAATAATTTTAATTCTTTTACCCTTAATATAATAAAAGGTTAGGTGGATAGGTATTATGATGTCTACTAAAGGCCAAGATATAGTTAAGGGTGAAAGTTAGGTATTAATTGGAATAAGAACTAATTCTTACCCTCCTCTTTTAAGAGAAGAGGGGGTACTCTAGATATATAGAAAATAGCTGTCTTAAATATGGGTGGTTAGTATAACGCTTATATTACGTTAGTGAGTAGTAAACGAATAGCCCCGTATACATGATAATTATTAGTTATGGTGGTCGTGGCCTGAGGTTACGACCCTTTTGGTCATGATAATTATAATTATAACCTTTATATGGTTTAAAGGAAGACTTAAGGTAATTAAGAATAATAAAAAGATGACTAGTATTAAGTATATTAATATACCTAAAGTTAATATAATAATTAATGTACCTAAAGTTAATATAATAAGTATTAATATTAAGGAAGTAATTAAGGAAGTATAACTTAATTAATGAGAATTAAGGTTATTATTATCAAGGGCCTTTATATATAAATTAAGATATTATAAGTAATAAGGGCTTTAGGTAGAATAATTAAGTAAGATTATTTTATATAAAGTATAAAATAAAGAATAAAATAAGAATAATAAAGGAATATTATTTT